>RANY01000320.1:0-35242 GCA_009805235.1 Neurospora pannonica FGSC 7221
TTCGCCACCATGGCCGCCGGAGGCACCTGCTGGGCGTTTGACCTGTTGTCGGTGGAGGACCTGAGGAGGAAGGCGCGCAGGACGCTGTATGGCGGCACCGAGGCGAACCTGGATGAGGAGGCGGAGAAGGAGGTTGCTGAGTGGGTGGCCAAGACGTTGGGGATTGATTTGGAGAAGGCGGAGGAGGAGGCCAAGGGAAAGATGTTTGGCGAGGAGGCTGTTAAGAAGCCGTGAATTGGTGGTCTCTGCAGCAGCAGCAAAGGAAGTTAACACAACTTAATGATACCCGACTCTTCTTTCTTTTTTTCCCTCTCTTTCTTTTCCTCTGTCTGCACACAACGGGTTATCTTTCGGCTTGATACAGGATACAGACAACTGCTACGGTGAACGGGGAACGGTGGCCATCCTTGAGAGACAGTTCACTACTCGTGCTCGTTTGTTTGCCCATGGATCCTCGGAGCTGTTTCCGCGGGTGAGAAACATAGCCAATGGGGCATTGCCGGCTTTTCTCCCTTTGAAATCCTTCCTTCCTGTCAACCTGTCTGTGTGTCTATCAAGTCAAAGAAAAAAGAGTGCCAGAGGAGGTCAACAAGAGAAACAAGAAACACGAAGCCCTTTCTTTGGCTTTCTCAGGGCTTTGTACGCCAGAACTCAAATATCATGATATCGGCAAGGCAAGGAAAATAAGAAGTGGCGTGTAATTAGCCCTGACAACCCTGGATGCTTCATGCATGCGTTCTCAATCAGGAAACAGAAACACCCGCAGCATGTTCGCCGCCAGTCCAGTGCACCAAACTTTTGTTGAACAACAAACGAACGAACGAACAACGAACTGAGCCTTCGAACTCGTGTCTCACATTTTGCGGTGAGTGTGTCAAAGTGTCGTCGTCCTCTTTCTTCCCGCCTTTTTTTAATTCCCACCTTTGTTCCCCCTCCGTTTGAAATCCTGTCTTGCCCGCCACATGGCTCGCATAGCTTCCCAGCTTCCCAGCTTCCCTTCAGGCACCGCCGCCATTCATTCATCTGACCGTTTGTCTTGCAACACACACACCCTTCCCAGCTTCCCATCCCTACATAGGAATTTCATTGATTGGGCCTGCGAACCTGCAGCAAGGGGTCAACCGTTTGAGGTGGCTTTCTTTTCTGTCCTGCCGGGAGTGTAACCGCGCTGCCCGCCATTCGCGCCGCAACCGCGTTTACTTTACTATGTAGGTACACACAACAATCATGTTATGGTATTGGGACATGGAATGGATATGGCATGTGCATAGCATGTCCCGACCCCGACTTTTGCCCAAACGTCTTTCAGATTTTTATCCCAATTTACGGTCAAATGCTTAACGGCAATTTGTGATTACGGATCATGGCAGAAAGCCAGACAGCCTACGGACGCCCTCCCGACGCAGCTACGCAACCTGGCACTGAGTTGGCTGTCTGCTCCCTGGATCACCAGATCGACAAACGGTGTGTGCGTGACGACCGACGCTTTGACTGATGTTGTTCTGCTCTGAGCGCCGATAGTCTCTCAAGTCCGGTGGTCTGTCTTCTGTTTACTTATATCTCGTCGTTCGTTTCTTGATGATGCTACCGCTAGTTCATGGCCACTTTGATCTTTAAAGATCTTCTTCGCTATATCCTTCCTTTTGATCAATATCAATATCCTTGACCATCACTCTACCTCTATCGTCCATCACCAGTCCCCCCTCCAAACCATCACTTCCCCCCTCCACCCATCTATCCTCAGTACCCTCACCAGTTCCACCACAATGTCAACAACAATCCCAACCTACCGCTACCAATACCGCCAACCCCCTTCTTCCTCCCACCCCTCTAGCTTCAGCTTATCTCCTCCCAGAAACACCCTCCCCCACCACCACCTCGAATCCCCCACCAACATCTTTTCTCACACCCCCTTCCTCCAAGCCTCCAATTCTCCAGAGCAGATCATTGTCCGTCAAGTGGGTGGACCAGGCGATAACCACGTCCAATGGGTCTGCAAATCGGACATCATTCCTTTTCCGGATCCAGACGATGAAAGCATCAATGGCGGTAGAAGGAAGCACATGAAAACTTATGTTTCTCAAGTCCACGGCGTCGTGCACACAGCAAACTGGGCAAATGACGTGGGAGATCGACTCTGGTTGAGGAGTGATCAACCTATAATCAAGGGGAGGAGAAGTGTGCCGGTGGTGAATTTGGATAAGGGTGTTAGTGGGGAGGTTTGGTACGTTTTTGCCCCCACTCTTCCCTTTTTTTCATTCCTAACTCGTTCCCGTTTTCGGGATTTGGTTCTGGCTGTTTGGCTGGGAGAGAGAGGGAGAGAAAGAGAAACGGACGGGACTGACAAACAAGTAGCATCAACTCCGTCAACTGGTGCGTCGACAAAATGGAGATCAGAACTGGCGCAACCATAACCTTCATCGGGGCCGAATACCGCCATGGACACGGACAGGGCCAACGACGCGGTGGCGGCGGTGGGCCGTTCAGGATGTGTATCGTCCAAGATCCCAGCAGTCACGATGATGGGATTATCGAAATGATCTCTCTGGAAGAGCTAGAGACGTGTTTCGAGGATGTTGAGGATGTCAAACCACCACCACCAGTACATGACCACTCTCACCCTCACGTCCCACCACCCACGGAACTCCAAATAGTAGGCGACAGCAACCACATCTCGAGGCAGTTACAAGGCCCTACTGCCATATTCGACGAAACCGACAGCAAAAGGATGGATGATGATGACGATAACCTCAGCCAGGTCTCCTTCGCGAGCTCAACCAAGGGAAAAGTGGCGCTGGATCTGGTAGCGCGGAGTCTGTCGATCTTCAACTTCAACGCTGCCATGTTGGATTTGGCTGCACTGTCTAATCAGAGTATGGGTGGCTTTATCAGGGACATTGATGAACAACCAGAGGCGTCGGATGATAGCGATGAGGAGGACGGGGACGAGGAAGAGGAGAGGGTTTGGAGTGATTGTGAGTCTGTTGAATCCTCTGGGCGGCGGTCTGTGATGGATGATGAGGATGAGAGCAGTCGAGGTCGAGCAGGTAGCGGGAGTGGGAGTGGGAGTGGGAGTGGGAGTGGTGGTGATGTATGAAGTCGCAGTCGAACAACACATCGATATCGGATACCAATCTTAAAAGCACTACTGAAAACCTAAACTAACTCAACGATAGACCGAGAGTCGCCTCAACTAGCACGATAATAAGGCTACCAAGCAATAAGCACTGAAAACCAGTGTGGTACCAATGATATTAACGAGCACTAAAGTGCCGCCATCTGTGAAAATCGCATTGCAAGCGGATCCTCATCCATCTCCAGCTCGACCTCCTCAACCTCCTCGTCACTTTCCTCGTCATCTTCCTCCTTCTTGATACCTCCATCTAATCCCATGACGAGCTCCTTGTTGATGGAATCGCCACTACCAATATATCCACCACCACCACCACCTGTAGCAGGAGCAGCAACAGCAGGAGAAGATGAAATAAACGGATCATCAATAGCAGAAGCCGTAACGGTACCAGTGAGCGGGCTATCGGACTGCGAAACCCCAACCACATTTGGGATCGCAATGGTGTCAAGAGGAGGAGTTGGAATCCTGTGGCCCATTCTCATCACCTGCTTGACCCAGATAGGAGGTCCTCCCTTGACAGGAACATTGCCTCCAGTGGCCGAGGCCAACCCAGCACCACCCGCCCTAGGGGGAGAAGCGGAGTAGATATCTAACAAGAGGTCCTCGTTCTCCAAAATTGTTTCCTTAGCCGGAGGCTGAGGCTCAAGCGAGGAAGACGAAGCACTGAGGTGACTGGCGCGGTTGGAGTGACCACAGCGGATTCCCGTCTCCTCATCGGTGGGCGGAGGAGTATAGGTGGTAGCAATCGGACCAGCGAGACCGATGGCGAGCTCGGCCTTAGTGAGCGTAGGCGTCGGGCCTAGGAGATCAACTTCCGGAGACGCAGGAGTGACGACGGGACTAGCTGGAGGGGATTCGAAAGTGAGAAGGTCCTCCTCAGCGACCGGGCTAAGGTTGGAGGCGGACTTGGTCGAGTTAGAACCAGGAGTAGATTCCTTGCTGGAGCTGTTTCTGTCTCGGGCGTTATCCCTCTCATCTCCATCCTCGTCGTCGTGACTGAAAAGGTTCAAGATCTGGCCATAGTGAACGACCTTGCCATCGCTTGTGCGTGTATAAGAAAGGGGATCGCCATGCTCATCCATAAAGTCACTGGTACCGCTTGCATTGTGCCTGCCTCTGCGCCTCTGGGAAACGAGCGGGACGTCGCTCAAAAGGTCCATATCCTCACTTCCATCGTCAAGTCTCCTTTGAAATATGGCGCCTGTCCTGGCAAGCTCACCGAGCTTGTCCCAAAATAGCCAGGGAAAGCTAACAAGTGGCATGGTCTTTGGTGTAATTTTTCTGGTTCCGAGACTGCCGTCAGGTCTAACGTGTGGCTGCTTGGCTTCAAAAAGTGCAATACGGACTTCTTCGTAAGTGACTCTGTACATGGCTGATACGAAGGAAAGGAGATCACCGCCAGCCTCTTTCTTGCACTGATCCTTGAAATGTTGCTTGAGGGCAGAAGACTCGCGACCGACGTTGTCTTGGAGTTTGTAGTCTGAGCCCACGCGGGGCTTGGACATGACGAAGGCCGTCCAGACTTCGAACTCGGTCGCAATCTCGAGCTGGCACATCACGCGGCGCATAGCGGTGTCGTACTGAGATTTGATGCGACGGGCTTTGGTCAGCGTCTCATCCCTAAGAGCGCGGCACTTTGTATGCTTGAGAATGCGGTTATCAAACGGTAGCTGGTAGTTCTCTTTCATATCGAATGTTTCCCGTTTGACCATATCGTAGAGCTTTCCAAGTGCTGTTGCGGAGTGATAAGTGTCTCTGTTTTTCTCCATGAAATGAGGCCAGGTCTTAGGGTCCAGCCGTCTTGGAAACTCGGCGGCAACACCAGTCTTCACGTAGTCAACAGCCATGGAGTGAAGTGAAGCGAGCTCAAGGCCTGTCAGATTGAATTGTCAGTAGCTATTCTTCCAAATACACGATACAGTCCACTTACATTTCGGACTCTTCACTCCTTCCATCTCCGCATCGGCTGTCGCCAGATGGGCATGGGCGATCAACGGCAAATTGTTGTACTTCATGTACAACACAAAGAAGGTAATCAAATTGTTGACGGTCGGTTCGATCGCCAATTCCTTGCCCACAACGGGCTCATTGATCATCGGTGGATGGGAGCGCTCCTTCGGGATAAGCAAAGGGTCCCAAATAACAAAGAAGTCATCACCATCAAGGTCTCCGCCAGAGCACATGCTAGGCACGTCTCTGTCCCCAATCAAGGGGAACACCACCACGTCCCTAAGATGCCGCAAAGCAGGGACATCAACTGCCTCCACGACCCGGATATCACCAGGGTGGAGGGATGGATTTCTACCAACGACGCAGGTTCCAGTGATGACTTTGTAACCGCCATTGACATCATCGGGAATCTGTAGGAAGATTTGTGGAAGCTTCTCGTCGGGCACGTCTTTCCAGTCTTCGATGACCTTCATATGTCCTTTCAGGGTCCCAGTCTCATCAACACAGCCGAGCACGAACGCACTCTTTTCAACGTTGAGACGAGCTTTTTCCTTCAACGTCTTGATAGACCATGATCGCCACAGCTGAAGTAGGGTGCGAACAAAAGGCTCCTGGGACTCCATGAAGCCGTAAGCAAGCATTTCTGCAATGATCGGCGTCATATGGTTTTCATCAATGAACGTTCTCAGAATCGCTGTCGCTTTTTGTTTGTCCTCCATCGCCGCGTTGAAGTCAGAAAGTTGCTGCTCCATCATGTCTACAAAGACTCGATCGGGAACACCAAGAGACGAGAGAACGGCAATGATTTGTCGGTTCAGCGTGGCGGTTGAGAACTGCGAGCATTTGATAACCTCAAGGCCATTGAACTCGGCAACGAACTTCTCTTGCGACTTCCGAATATGAACCTCCATACCCTTCACATCGGGCCAGGTTACCAAGACTCCCTTGCAACCTCCCATGCGGAACTGGTAGGCTGACGGCGGCGGATCAATGCTCCAGTCATGCGCTACGATTTTCGCAAGCAGGGGGGAGATCTTGCCTACTCCATCTGTGAAGCAAAACCCGTCCTTTTCTACGTCAGGAATGGTGACGATCCTCGGTGCCGGAATGCCAGGCACCAAACGTGTAGTCGAGAAGCACTGCCCAAGTCTGGCCGCATACTTGGCAATGACCTTGATATGACTAAAGCGGCCCATCCAGGCTCGCATCATGTCGCATGTCAAGTCGCTCTGCTCACAGAACATGAAGGCTCCGGCTTCTCGAATCTGAGAGTTGCCAAAGGCAAGGAACTTCCAATGCCATGGACCCATGGCAACCCCTTTCTCCAACACCCTGTACGCACGCAAGAACAGGGGAAGTTCCGCTTCGCCGCTCTTGATACGGCCTTCAAGAACCTCATCGGTGAATTGAATGCGGATAAAGTAGTCCTGTGCATATTTCCACTGACGGATGACGCGGTTCGTGGGCTCGACGCAGGGCGTACTGAAGTAGATACGAGTAGGAGTGATAGTGACCCTACGAACCCAAGCGCAATGATTGGGTATCATAAAAGTGTTGGGGAAATAATTCAAAGCTGCATTGTCCTTGAAGAGCTCCATTGGGTTGAAAATACGCTTTCCAGCATACTGGTCGGCAGCATATTCGAGGATAAGGCGAGCACGGTCTTTGCCGAGGCTGTTGTCATTATCACAGAACTCCATCAGCTTCTCAAGGAATGGTCGGTCAATGTTGTGTTCGTTGATAATCCCTTGAGAGATGCAGACTTCAAGCTGGTACCGAACGTCAAACGGTAGGGAAATACGGGGCGGTGCGGCTAAAAGAGAAAACTCGTTGTTCCATGACTGTGATGAGACTTGTTGAATAGAATGGCCGTATCTATCATCAAGAAGGTCCCATACGTTTGGCTTTTTGTTGGGAAGCGGCTCGGGAAAGACAGTCAACTTAGTCCTGAGGTTCCAATCGAGCAAATGTTGTTGAACTTGATCCCAGACTCTTGTTGATTGTTGATCCAGCTCAATCCAATAAGTAAGCCACCGCCCAAGGTCGATGTACTGGTGGTTCTCGGCGAGCGAGACTGGGTTTCTTCTAACATCCAGTCCAGGGTTGATGTCCACCACTCTCTCCCACAGGTCATTCTCGCTCCAGGTCAGCCGATCCTCGCCAAAAGTTTTCGACACATCCTTCTTCCTGTACGCAACCGGCGGGTCTCGGAGAGTCATGACCAAAGCTTGACGGTGCTCCTCACCAACCATGGTTCTGCATAGCTCCTTGATGACTCCAAACTTGATGTGGAGCTTGTAGTGCTCATTCTGTCTGCGAAACCCACTAGATTCGCGTTGGTAATGGAGGGAGAATTTGATCACCAGTCGCATGCGCTTGAAATCGAACTCGAGTCTTAACAATGAGTCCGACGAAAGGGTTTGAACTGATTGTTTCCTCATGAATACTGCAGGCTGGACTAAGACACCGAAAGACAGTGTTGAAGGAAAGACGTATAGGGTTTGCGGGCAAGTGTTGCCGAGCTGAGTCTTGATGGTGCGTTCCTTGCGATCTTCGCGCTTCGGGTCCACTGTCTCGAGAGGCAGCCAGTGATCAACAAGTCCAATCCTGAGTCTGCAGACGCCTCGACAAAGGAAGTCGGTAGAGAGCGGAGGTGGTTCAAAACGAACCAGAGCCCTCCGGCCACGATCAGAAATGTCTGGTCGGTCTTCATCGATTTCAAGGTAACTGATGTGACCATGTTCAGAGAAGAGATCGTGAAGGTCCTGAAGTTTAGCTCCGGGAGGCACATATTTGACGCGAATGGCAGCGGTCCTGGCACACTTCCACTCCCTGGAAATGAAGACTGGTTGTGTGAGAGGGGCGAAGGGTGCAAATGGGGCTGGTTTTCCCCGTGAGTACTGTCGAAAAGCGCGAGGGGGAGGCCGGGGAGAGCTGGAGGAGGGTCGAGAGGGCGGTCGCGAGGGTGGCCGCGAGGGTGGTCGAGATGTAGATGTATTCTCTCTGTGTCGTTGCTGGCTGGATCTGCGGCGGCTAGCATGTCTCGGACGAGCGTCTTGATCTCTGGGGCTTCCGTCCGGCGAGACGAGAATCGCATGCTGCGCCTGCTCTACCCAGTTGGGTATTCCGGACATCTTGGATATCTGCCGTGGCTACAGTAGTTAGCTTCCAGGTCTTCGTCAGGATAGACTCAGGCTTTTCTGGTCAGAGAGGGGATAGGGCAGAGAATACGAGATAAGTGTTTGATGAGGTGCATGTGACGGTTGAGGGGTTGTGCGAGCAGGTACTGACCAGACCTCTTCTGGGGCTCCTTGGTTATGTTTGATGCTGCTTGGTTTTGAAGATATAGAGGACGGTAGAGTTTGTGGATGGAAAAAGAATGGAAAGACCATCAACGAGAGAGGAGCTCGTTAAATACCCGTAAGCTGAGGCATATACGCCTCTCTCGACTTGACGGGAGAAACACAGTGTGGTGGGGTGGTTGCCGGGTGACGGATGAAGTGCTGGACTCGAGATAATAATGGGACGAAAGATTTGGCAGAGTCCCGTAGGCCCTGAGCCTCGAACGCCGAACGGAGGACACCTGTGACGCAGAAACGAATCAGATGAAAATCCGCAAAGACAACTGCTCGGCTTCCGTCATGTCTTATGTGTATGGGACTTGATGGAAAAAGAAACATCGAAAGAGCAAGTCATAGGCGGTGGTGCACCAGGAAGGGACGATCGATGACGAAGGCCGTACCTCTAGGGATTGAACAAATGAAATGCTCTGCACTTACTGGTATACTGGGCCCCAATCTACTATCCACTGCTCTTCCAATGCATATAATCAATATGCGACTGGTGATGTTTGGTATCGGCACACCGATGATTGATAGATGCTCCAGGGAGATGATGAAGCCGGGAATGCCAGCCGTAGACAATCGATTTGTCAACTCCAAGCTCCTGTGTAAAGGTGAGAGCTTCCAACGTTCCTACCTCTAGGCACCCATGGGCGGTTCAAGCAGTTGCGAAACTCCGCTTCGTGTCTTCTTCCTGCCGCCGTTCCTTCCTTCGATTTCATATGCGATAAGAGGGAGTGTCGTCACCGCTGCTTCCCTTGTCATCAGACACCTTGGACCACCCGTCTCCAGCTGCACTCACGGTTTCATCGCAACTTCCTGATCCGGACGATAGCAGAAATTTTTCTCTTCATCACTGGCGCCTGACATCAGATCAAAGTACACCACCCGCGCTACATCCCCATATCGCCTCATGGAAAACGAGAAAGGAATTCGAGTTCTGCTTTTCTTGATATCCTGTGCCTCAACCGTAAATGCAATCAATACCCCGGGGCTCTGAAACTCAAAATCAACCTAAAAACAAGGTAAAAACGCCATAGCACCCAGTCCAAGAGATTTCGCTCTCGAAGATGCACTCACTTCCTTCATACCTTTAACCATGATCTTCTCGTCCACTGTTAATGCTCCTTTGATGGTCACTCCATCGTCTAGACACTCACCCATATTAATTCGATTAATAACGAGGAACGCCTGTATCCCGTAGGGGATACCAATACTCTCCCTTATAGGAAATAATATGGATCCCATCTCGCATCTTCTCGTCCTCCCGGCTACCCTCGACGATCAAAGATCTTACCCGGGTTCATAATCCACTTCGGATCCAGCGCCAACTTGATCGATTTCTGTACACTCAGTCAGCACGTCACCCAGCCCGATGCCCAAATCTCACGGAGTGAAAGGACTTACCATAACACCCAGCGTATCCGGCCCAACCTCCCACAACAACGACTCCTTCTTGCCCCAGCCAATCGAGTGCTCACCCGTACACGTCCCCTCCATCTCCAACGCCCTCTTGACCATGTTCTTCACGCAAACTTCCACCTTGTCCCTCTCCTCCTTTTTCTGTCGGTTGTAAATGATGCTCTCGTGGAAGTTGCCGTCGCCAATATGGCCGAGGATGCTGGCGAAGAGACCCAAATCATCCATCTCCTTTTTGCTGACTTCGATAATGTCGGCTAGCCGGCTGAAGGGGACAGCGACATCGGTGCTCCCTAGAACGATTAGTGGTGTTAGCTTTGCTTTCTTTACGTGGACAAACGCTGGTGATGTTTGTTCCTGCCCACTGCCAAGGTATCATCGAAACAAGCAAAAGAAAAGAAAGAAAAACTTACAAACTTCCTCCCCCTCCTTCCTCAAAGCAAGCATACTCCACAGACTCTCCTTCCTCGCCGACCACAACAACTTCTGCTCTCTCGCATCCTTGGCAAACTCAAAGTTGCTCCCCTTATTTGTCCTGGTAATCTTCTGTACCAAATCAATGTTCTCCTGCACGCCGGCTTTTGTTCCAGCAAACTTGAAGAACAGCGTCGGCATCTCCTTCCACACCCGCGGCGCCGTGGCCCCGCCCATGTTGACCACCTTCATCTGCACTTCGTCCATGACCTCCATGGCGGCGACAGGAATGCCCCGTTGCATGACTTCCGCGGCTGCTGACGCTGCGTCGCGGATCGTGGGGAAGGTGACGACTGCAACGGAGAGCTCCTCGGGGACGACGGCTAGCTTGAGAGTCGCTTCTGTTACGAGACCAAGAGTCCCTTCCGAGCCCACAAAGAGACTGTTGAGATTGTAGCCGGCTGAGGACTTGCGCGGACGCCGGCGGGTCTTGATGACGGAGCCGTCGGCGAGGACCACAGTCAGGTTAATGACCCAGTCTTTCATGGTGCCGTACTTGACGGCATTCGTACCGGAGCAGTTGGTGCCGATCATACCACCAATCTTGGCACTCGGGCCTGTGATATTTGTTAGTGTCTTGAACACTCGCGAGTCTTCATGCTTTTGCGGGCACAATACATACCTGGATCAATGGGAAAGAAGAGACCACTCTCCATCTTAGCCAGCTGCTCGTTCAGGTCCTGCCAACCAATGCTCGGCTGTACGACAATGTCCATATCGTCTTTGTTGAACTGCACGATCTTGTCCATAAAGGCAAAATCGACACTGATTCCCCCGTAAGGCGCAGAAAAGTTTCCTTCCAAACTGGATCCTCCAGAGTAAGGAATGATAGGTACGCGGTGCTTGTGACATATCCGCGCAATTGTCGACACCTGCTCCGTTGACCGGGGGTAAGCTACCGCAACTGGCAGCCCTTCCGGGTTGGTCGATGACCACTCCGAATAACCATGAGCGTGGAGGTCATCCGGGTCCGTTGAGATGATGTCCTCTCCCTCAATCTCTCTTCTGATTTCAGCAATGGCCTGGTGATACCAATTCTCGCGTTAGTCCAAGCGTTATCCTCTTGATTTGAGAGTGGAATGAGGTGATAGTGACTTGATTGTAATCAGTCTGACAACGATCACACCAACGTACCTGCTCCATTTCGGGTAGACTTGCATAGTCCGGCGCAGGATAGATACTATCCATCAACATAGCTCCGGGAAACCCGTTATGCCGAAACTCTGACAGACTCCAGCCAAGGAGACCGGCGGTAGTGGCGATGACAAAGGCTCCTGATACAGGAGGCCATGTCGAAGCCCATCGTGTCTGGCGTGCTTTACCATTGCTGCTGCCACTGCTCTCTCCAGAGATGTTGCTCCGGACGGCCGAAGTGGTAAATCGCCGACGGTAGGCGATGCTCCTAACACCCCCACCGGCACCGGGGCCGGTAACAGCCCGGCTGATGGGCCTCGCCGCTCTCATGAGGTTGGTTGTCGACATGCCGGTCAGCGTTGAAGATCGGGATCGGGCACGCTTGGTTGAGTGAAGGGTGATAGAGTGCACCGTTGTTGCCGAGTTTGATGTGTGAAGCAAGTCTTCAACTTCACAGTTGATGCCCGGTTATATATGTACCGAATACTCTCGTTTTCTCGGGAGGGACGAAATATTCAACGCCGGTCGGCCCGATGAGCCCGTCTTGTGATGTTTTGTGAGCCTGATGACTGAGTACGACACAAACAACTTTGCTTTCTCGACGGACCTGATATTTCGCTTAACTTATAGAGAGTTAGGTGGGAAGAGTGACGGTTTGACTACGGTGTACTTATCAACTCGTGACTTGGCTCTCACGCACATTTGCACCCGAGGAGAGTACCCACTCCGAGACTAGGCCGGGATTGACACAGCCTTTGGAAAAGCGTACCCGAAGTCACACACTCGGCTCACCGAACCACGCACCGTGCCTTTTTTGTAACAAACAAATGACGATCAGTCCGTCTGGGGTAAGGTTAGGTGTCTTAGTCTTTTGACGTTTTGAATCAGCTCTGATGAGACCTAAGCCTAGAGGTGTTTGGTGGGCTATGACGAAGTTGCGTGTGGATGACTTGATGACCAAATCGTGATGAGTTTGTATAAAATGATTAAACTTTTCAGAAAACGGTATGCATAGAAGGCATACCCAAAAGGTGCTTGTGAAGCTTCAAGAGCGAATAAGAGCCGCTTCCATATTTGGGATGGATGCAGTAGAGAGATGTCGGGATGGAGTAGCTGACAGGCCCAATGAAAAGAAGAATAATTTCGAGTTGGCTGGGTCGAGCATGGTAAACTGCCATCCGCACTACGGAAAAGGGCCCCAATGTAAGCCAGGTCTGTCAGGATTCTCCAAGGCCCGGGAGGGAGGGCGACAGGGACAGTACCCGTCGTCACCGGGTGGATCTGACAATTTGCAAAGCAGGGGCCGCACAACAGAATCCGAAAGGTGACGGCACAAGGCAGGGCAGAGAGCTACCTGAGCGGGTATAGGCGTACTTGGTGTTTTCGTGACCAGCTCGGTTTGGAGGAATCAAGGGTATTGAGGGGGTTGTGTGATGTAGCGCATCGTGGAACTTGCGCCGAGGACAAAGAAAAGAGTGGCCGTAAACGAACAAGAGAAAGGGCATAAAAACTGTCTGATAACTTTCACACTAGGAGTGTCCGGAAGGGGCTAGGCTAAGAGATGAGCCAGTGCATTTCTAATCGGCCACAGAGTTGTCAGCTTACAAAAGCCGAGAGGATCTTGGAAGAGGAGTGGAAAGACAGACAGGTCATCCTTGACGCCACAGAAAATCGAGGATCTAGATCTCTGGTACCTCTGGATATGCCTGGTACAAATCTCATCCGGTTGGTAGGGCAGCCTCGGGTTACCTCATTGCCTGGCACTTGCGCAAAGCGTTCTGTCGTAGGAGACGGAGCAAACTGGGTATCAAAAGATGGGATGGGGGTAATCGTGGGGAAAGGGGAGAAAGACAAATGAGAGAAACAAAGAAGAGTTAGTCCCACATCCTCCCACGCGTAGCTCACATGGCATTGGCGGGGGTAGAAGCCGAAGGTCGGCACTGCAGTAGCGTCTGGTAGTGTGCTCGGGCTAGTTGGCGAGCTAGAGGTCACGCCGCGCTTCAGGTACCTG
The DNA here is from genome assembly GCA_009805235.1 of Neurospora pannonica FGSC 7221. Lineage (NCBI taxonomy): Eukaryota > Fungi > Ascomycota > Sordariomycetes > Sordariales > Sordariaceae > Neurospora > Neurospora pannonica. The sequence continues at coordinate 13,463 of RANY01000320.1, forward strand.
AATCGGTGTCATCAAGTGGAAACTAAAGATGGACTTGGCTCTTGGTGGTGGGGAAGAAGAACGACATCTCGCGGCCGAGTTGCTCGGGATCATGATATGTAGCCTCTCTGGAACCCCCAACAAAGGGTCGCTTGTCGTCGGCTACCTTTTCCCGCTCCGTACAAGCCGTACCAATCCGCTCTTTTGAAGTGACGTGCCAACCATTGCAGTGGACATTCCATGATACTTCTTCTTCTGTAGAAGGTGGAAGAAGATTGCAACCCAAGGTGGGAGGAAGGGCCAGCGAAGTAGGTAGGTATAAGCCATGACCACCGTTACATGCATCGTAACTCCTGAGATGGGAATTCTCTTTGAGGACTGGCCATTTCTAAGTCAGGGCAGGGGGGTAATGGGGGTTACCGGCAATTTGTCCCAACGCTGTTCGTCGATCGGGCCACTGTCAGCAGCTCGCTCCCAGGTACCGGTTTCGTGGTGTCCCGGACAAGGCAGGGCAAGCCACACACCTATGCAGAATGAATTTGGCGTTCGTTTTCGAGTCGTGAGGAATAAGGAAATTGACCTTCTACAGTGTCATGAAATTGGAGGCGCATTCCTGCTGCCCTTCAAACCCCTGAATGCCTGACTACAGTACTGTGAAGGCTTGGCAAACTCGGGGTATCTCGCCCGCCAGGCCCAGACAGAGCCTTTGCAACTTGTGCAACCCTCGAGGTCGAGTTGCCGCGCGTAGGTCGCATCCGTTACTGATCACTTGCTTTTGTCTGACGCATCAGCTCTTCGCCCACATGGTCGGGCCGCAATCACCAACGGACAATGCGGTGAAGAGTGTGCAATGTGCGGTAATCCCGTCACTTGAGGGTACCAAGCTTGAAGTCGTCTATAGTGTATATCTGTATTTGAAGGCTCGGGATAGGTTGATCTGGCAGGCGTATAGATGGCAGTGGTGTGTTCATTACCGGGTTATTGGAACCGCCGGAGCCATATTTGGTTATTTCGGTCAAAGAATGCCGCTCATTGCGACGTCAAGGGAGTCAAGAGGGCTATTCCAAGCCAATATGTCAGCCAGCTCTCGACGGCCTCGTCAACATCTGAAGTGCTTTTGGTACTGTCAGTTCGTGAAACTGTGTACCTATGACGGACACTTACCATACGGTGAATATCATCTCTGACCCTCTTTCGCCCTACATGTCTTAATGGGTGGAATACCCCCATCCCATCCTCATGCTCGTCCAGTGACTTCAGTGCAGAAGCGTGGTAGGAAAAGCAGTAAGCACGGGATTTGGATTTGACTGCCGAGGTCATGAGGACAAAAGAGAAATGATGAAGTTGGCAGTAGGCTACGGGAGCAAACAAAGATGGCAGAAGTGAAGTGAGGTCAGACTTGCCAGAGTCATTTCCCCCAGACGGGACCACAACAGTGAGGTGACGGCGACAGACTGCTCAAGACAAAGTGCGGGGAAAGAAACGAGCCTTTTGGCACCTCACTCGGATGCGGTGCAACTTTTCACACGCCCCGTGTTGGAATCGCCGTCAATTCCTTTCTGCCAATCCGGGCCAAGTTCGGGATGCTCGCCGAGTCGTGCTGTGTTGCGCGAAAGATATCCTCACTCCTCAACGCAGTCACGACCCGTCAGCTCGAGAACTCACCGAACCTCGTTTGAAATTGAAGGCACGGAGAAACATGCGGTGAAACCTGTAGAAGAGGCAGGCAGACAGGCAGGCAAAATAGCAGGATAGCAAGAGCAATGGTTGACCGGACGGCTGCCTTGAGACTGAAATGCGGTGCCTTTGGTGATACAACAAAATGTTGGAAGGCGCAGCTCAGATAAAGCTCTTCCCACGTGCAACCCTGGCGGACCCCCGCCTGAGCTCCTGCCGCTACAACCCCGCCCCTGCTTGCCCGCGATTGCCCTACGGAGATGCCAAGTCGGTGGAACTGCCCCGCATTGGAGCACCTTGACGGAGCCGGGCGGTCCCACCTTCCAGAAGCCCACAACAGCTCCACGGAAAGTGCACAACAACGACCCTCACTCCAACCTTCTTTCCACTTCAAGTTCTGCCGAACATCACCCCGCTTCGACTCGGAAACTGAGCATCTTCCTTCTTGCCAAATCTGCACTTCTATTCCTTCCCCCTCCATCGTCGGCAGTGGGGGGAAGAACTTTGCAGGGTCGGACTCATTTGCCGCACTCCCACATCATCCGTCAGTCAACATGTCCATCATCAAGTGGAAGAGGGCCTCGGCCCTGACCGACCGACCGCTTCCAAGAGGCACAGATCGCTGAGCCTCAGAAATGGAATTTCACCACCAACCAGCTTCCAACATTGTCTCTGAGACAAAACTTGCAAGTCCACAAAGCGTCGCCATTCTGCCTGCATCCCAGAGGAGCAGATTTACCGTCATGGGGTTACACGGTCCCACCACCAGACCAACGACATGACAGAATCTCGCAGAATCTTACCTAGTCTTCCTACCTCGGAATGACTGCCTTGTCTTCTTTCAGCTTACGTTGTTGATGCGCTCCTGTGGGAATGGCTTCCATTTCATACCTTGCAGACCGCTTCTTGGAACCAAGGAATCTGGAAGCCGTTGAAATCCTCCTCGTTCTTCTCTTTCTTTTCGATTTCTTTGGGTCTCTACCTATCAAGCTGAGCCAACAGTGAGACATCAACTTGCACACGCACCCTCAGCAACCGCAGTTGCCCGTCGTCACACCTACCGCATTCCGTCTCAAGCTACAATGCTCACTCCTTCGGCCGACATCATATGCCATACACTTCATCATCTCGAGCAAAGAAAGCAAACTTCCAAGCACAAACATTGTGGTCAATTGTTGCTCGTCTCGTTTCTTCGCGTTCGAATTCGCTTATCTCGTCGTGGTCCGAGATGCCAAGGCATAAAGAGTCCGGATTGTCATTACAGACGACATCGGCGAGAGCTCAAGCGAGACGCCACCTCCAAATTCTCGGAGCAGAAAAAGCAATGGTGTGTATCCTCACAGCGCCCTTTGTGTCAGTACTACATTGACTGCATTGCCCATCCCCACGGTAGCATCCAAAACAAATCCCTGACCAGCTGGATATCGCCGACTTGGCCAGTATCAAACTTCACCAGCGTAGCCGCATTACGCAGGAAGCTACTGTACTCCTCAACCAAGATGCTTCGGACCATGGCCTTGGCCCCAAGCGTACAACTTTGCATATATAGCGCTCCATACAAGAAGGTGCGGCAGAGCTTGTTATGGCCAGCACACCAATGATGATCTGGAGTAACAAGCGCCCATCGATCGTGACCCTTTCCCTTCCTTATGCCTCAGCCGGGATTGGTCTAGACGGTGCGACAAACAGCACACAGACTCGAGACTACTGCACTCACTTGCTTTTATTTCATGTACGATGATCAACATCCGGACATCGCTGGGAAGTAGTATAGTTGACACCTCAAATTTTGTCAAGATGGTACCTACCACTCACCCCTCCCAGGCCTGGGAGTGATAGATGGACGTGATGAGAAAAAAGCCTTCCACACCCTTGAAGCATTTACCCGCACGTCAGCTGATGGTCACGAGACTGGGCAGGAGGGCCAGATGAAACGTCAGTTGTACCAGCTTCTGAAGGTACCAACGAGCCACGGCAGTCCAGTTCAGTTCGCCTTCGCATACGGGCAGTGAACGGCCTCTTACATTACTAGAAAGGGACTCGATTTTAACGACGTTGACATCCACGTTAGAACACAATCATACGATTCAAAAGAAACATTGCTTCACAAATCACCCAGTGGATGTTCAAATGAAGTCCCAGCTAGCCAACACCCTCGAAATATGCTGTCACCCGCCAACAGTATGAACTCACCATTCAACCCCGGGCTCTTACCTCTTCTCACCGCGGGTCCTTCCCCATTAATCATTACTTTCCTCATAAATGTCGTGAACCGCGAGGAAAGCCTTATGATGTTGTGCTTCCGAGGAGATTGGTGGTACCGGCTAGGTTCTTGCATAGTATATGGTTTGCCATTACTTGATATGTACTACCTCCACTTGTACCAAGGGTTCGTGTATGCCTCAGCCTCATTAACTTCGACACTAACGGCCGTTGTTGTGCCTGGCTTGGCTTGATGATCAAGGGGCACAGGGGGCTCAGTCGTCCCTGCTCGATTCCCAGAGTTCGGACAGGAGAACTCCGGGATGAATTGTTGCCGTGAACAGTAAAGGGGGCGAGTATGTGCCCAGTGACACAGGAAAAACCTTCCCTTGCCAGTAGTGCTGAGCATAACCAAAGCCGACGCAACCAGATGAAGGCAATCATAACTCATCGGTGAATGAGCATCCGCTCACCGTGTTGAGCTGTAGGCCATTATCTGTTTGTATTTCCTAGCCACTCGCGGTTCTGGGGCCACACAGTCTGATAAAGGACAGCGAATTACGCTGAGGACCCGAAAGCCTCCAACACTCGCACTTAACAAATCGTCGCATACTACATGGGGCGCAAAGAAAGGGACGCTAGCAAAGGAACTAAGCGTTGAAAAGCCACTTTTCATGGAAGGGAGGGAATAAGAAACGACAAAACATAATCAATATGGCAACAAGGGCTTTGACTGGCTCAAAAGGTCATTGACAGAGCAAATTCGAACAAGGGCTGAGTCTTATGGAGACGATTCTTCCTCTGGTTTCTCAACTAAACTACGTATCGAGCTAGTTACCGACGAAATCCCGTGAATAACGTACAGTCACTCGGAAAACTAGACTAAAACGGCATCTATAGCGAAGGAACAACTGACAACAAGACACCAGTCACTTCGGCTTATCCGAGTGGTTTGTCAAATCGGATTCCGCTGTAAGTGACTCCCTCGGAACTTGCTTCAACTCATGACCACATAATATGTGCTATCTACCCCTCGATGATGCGGTGGATTCAAGTATTTCCTGTTACTAGCATAATGTTAACTTAATGGATGTTTCTTCCACAGTGGATTTACCTGGGCACTGCCCATCAAAACCAGGAAGAGAAGTGGGAGCTCAGAAGAATATCCCCGTCCATGGCATCAATGTCCAGCCCAATCCACCCAAAACTTCACCCATAAGGATGAGTGCGAAACCAAGGGTGAATATGAAGCCAAGGCCGAAACGGAAAGCCTCCCCATCCCCCTTCCCATCCCCTCCATGCTCCCCTTCCCCTGGATCTCTTCGTATCAAGCCTAACGAAGCCACCAGGCCTCCTCCGTCAAGCCCCGGCCCGGGTCTGCTGCCCTACTGCCCCGTCAAGCCGTCGAGCAGGCAAACAATACCATGATTCGCTCGGATCAAAGACACTCGTCACCCGAGCCGTGATAGCCAGCCAGCATCTTTCGGAAGCAAGAGGGGAGGAAGGGAGCAAGAAGGGGCATTTACAAAGATCCAGTGATCTGACTCCGCTCGGAAATGTCATCTACTCGTTCCCGTCCAGCCAACACCAATACTCCACTACTCCACCACTCCTTAGCAACCCTATACCATCACATCGCATCTCACATACCAAAGATATCCCATCACACCCGACTCCTTCCGGGTAGAATGGACCAGTCCAGCACCAGCACCAGCACGGTAACCGCGTTTTGCGCCCTTACCCTCCCTCCTCAAGTAACTCATCTGTTACTGCTCCCCCCGGCTTCTCAAACCCAACCCAGCAGCCCATCACTAGCAGTCGAGCACTGTACGTGCTCAGCCCAGCCCTCCCACGCCAGCTTTCTGACTTACTTGATGCCCGATATGATGCTTCCGGCGCCACTATCACAACGAAGGACCCTCTCTTAAGCTCACCCACTAGCCGCTAGCATACTTCTGCCTTCAAGGGACTAGATTACAAGGATATTTCCTGGAAGCAGAGCCTAAAAGCCTTCAGGGGTTAGTTAGTAACTCTTTACCTCTAGCCGCCCGTCCACCGGCGTTCTCTTTTCCCCCGAACCCTTTCCCTCCCTCTCTCCCGGCCCTTTTCTCCCGGTCTCTCTTGGACACTGCCGCCACGCACGACCGCTTCCAGCAATTCAAACACCGCCGCTTACTCCTTCCTCCCAGTCAGTGTCTTCCACACCGGGTAGGTTGTCGGCGTGGAGGTTCTATGTAGTCTTGCTGAGCATAAGTGAAGTATGAGGTGGGAACTTATGTAGAGATAGGGACCCACTCACACAAACATAGTATATCTCCAACCAGGGGTGTAGTGTTTCAGGAGGTGGTGGGAAGTCAGTAATAACCCTAAGGCTGGTTTGAAGTACGTACCTGGCTAACAAGAGTAGCAACATAAACCCCCTTTATCCTATCCGTCGTAATACCTCACTCTCTTTTGAAGACGAAGACACTACTGTGTGGCTAAAAGACTTCCCATTCCAATCGGTTTTGCAGGGCGTGTTCCCGTCACCCTTTTCACTCCACGAATTCGCCATGGGGATTGAGAGACGAAAGAGTTGCAATAGACCCCCCCCATTTCCAGTCCGTGTGGCTAATGGCCTAAGAATCCGGGGTTGACGTTCCTTCCTGCCATTGCCATGGGAGATTAGTATTGATGCCCACCCAACTTCCAACCCCCCAATTCCCAAGTCCAAGTCCTATATCCGGTCTGGCTAGCGGGCTCGGTGGTTTGATGCTTGATGCTTGATGCTTGATACTTAATGCTTGATACTTAATGCTTGATACTTAATGCTTGATACTTAATGCTTGACATTCGATGCTTTCTCTAAAGCTCGCGGCTGCGGTCAGTGATCATAGACACCTACAGGCCAGATCTGGACCTCCAGTCAGCCCTGCCTGCCAGCCCACGAAGACGTCACGGAAGGCCGCTCGCTGTCACGGTCAAGGGGATAGATATCACCAACACCTTTTCTCCTACTTAGTAAGGTAGGTAGCATTAAATACTTGTAAAGTCGGCACTTTGACCGACCTACTAGCTTGAGAACGTATTTCTCGGTGGGCAGGAAGAAATAACTGACACGGCGGGGGTCTCGAGGAATAGGAATGTTCGATTACATCCCAGGCCCACCGGGAGAAGATTGCATTGTTTGTCGCCAAAGTCTTGGTTGGTGCGCTTGATGGATTCCTGATGAGACAGACCCATGAGGTTGTTATCACAGACTAAGACCTCCAGTGGACGACCCTGGTTCTAGAGAAGGAGAATATATGTGACGGGCCGGACTGGGGGGCTGGCTTGGAGAGATATCACCAACATCTTCTCAAAGTAGCATTCAAATCGGTTGGAGACCCGATCTCGGAACGAATTTCCTGATGAGTAAAGGCGGGAAAACCGGAATATTGGCATAACGCGGCGCGTGGTGGCTCGAAGAATGTTCGAATTGACTGAGCGGTCCAGAGGCGGTGGTCGGAGGCTGTTGGTAGATGTGTCGTCGCGGAACAAGGCCATCTTGGGCATGGTTGGCACGTACGCACGTTGTGTGATGAGTTGAACCCAAGCTAGTAGAATAGGACCCTAGAACAATGTGACGGGACTCGGAGAGTCTCGCCAATGGGTTCAACACGTAAGCACATCACATTCACAATAGCGAGATGGTATGGATCAGACAAGAGTTTGAATAAGGCCAGGGCACGGGGGCCCAGTTGTTGTGATCCAGTATCAGGGAGCCATGTTTGGGCATCCATCTAAAACTAGAAATACCTAGGTACGGAGCTAAGGCTCGTCGCTCTTACGCGACGGGTATCTTGAAAATCACATTCCCGTATTAACTCCATCCCAGCATGCTTTTTCAGTAATCGTTAGGTATCAACAAGCCAAAAGCCCCCGTTATGACCGAAATCCTTAGTCATGAAGCACCAGAAAACACACTTGCACACATTTAGTGGGCAAGAGCGTTGGCGCGGCGGCGGTCACGCTCCTCAGCGATGGAGAGCTTGACACCCTTGCCCTTGGGGAGGGAGATCCAGGGCTTCTCGGAGCCGATGACGAAAACGTTGGACTCGCGGGTAGCGAAGGTGTTGTCAAGGGCATCCTTGACGTGGATGATGTTGAAACCACCATCGTGACGCTCACGGTGGACGATGACACCAACACGACCCATGTTACGACCGCCGGTAACCATGGCGATGGCACCAATGTCGAACTTGACGAAGTCCTCGATCTTGCCAGTCTCAAGGTTGATCTTGACAGTGTCGTTGACCTTGATCAAGGGGTCGGGGTAGCGGATACTGTTTGTCACGCACACAAGGTTAGTCAACCGTGGGAGGGAAAAGTTTGGACATACCAGCCGTATAGATCTCGCTTGTAGTTGTGTGATCGCAGAGGATATGTTCCCCCATTCCACTTTCCCACTTTCCCGCAAAGGTGTCGCGTAGGACGACATGTGGGGGAGTGGAAGGGTGAACTTCCACGCGTATCTACCAAAGCTTGGTCCAACGGCTGATAGATGTGGGCAGAACTTACGTTCTGGCATCATGCGTAACCAAGAATGGGATACCGCCCTTGCCAAGCTGGACGCGCTTGACCTTGCCGAGCTTGTACTTGGCCTCCTCATCCTGGATGCGGTGGACGGTGAAACGGCCCTTGGTGTCGTAGATGAGACGGAAGTTCTCGCCAGTCTTCTCGATGGTGATGACGTCCATGAAGCCGGCGGGGTAGGTGATGTCGGTGCGGACCTTGCCATCGACCTTGATGAGGCGCTGCATCATGATGGCCTTGGTCTCACGGTAGTTGAGCGCATACTTGAGGCGGTTGCGCACGAAGACGATGAGGGGCATGCACTCGCGGAGCTTGTGAGGACCAGCCGAAGGGCGGGGGGCATAGACACCCGACAGCTTGTCGAGAAGCCAGTGCGAGGGGGCGCTAAGGCGCTTCTGGTGCTTCTTCCTGCAGTAGGGAGTCGGAGTCAGTTATCGCCGTCGCCGGGAAGCTTCATTTTTGCGACATCTCGACGCGATCTTTTGGTGTTGCAGCGTTTGGCGCCCAATTTCGAAGACGTGACGGAACTCGAAACTGGCCATCCAAATGCTGCGTCGCCGAAAAAGCATCGTCGAATCGAGAATCATCGTCAGCGATCCGTAGGGGTGGTCTACTTACGGTCCTCTGCCCATTTTGACGGTTGGCTAATGGATTTGCTGGTCGAGAAAATCGGGAGGGAAAGTTCGTCGAAGAGGCCGGCCAGGTAAATATGAAAAGTGTTTTGTGCCCCGAAAACCCTAGGCGGCCTGTGGGCAGGCGGTGAGAGTCGGCAATTGTGCTTGGCGCTTGGCAGTTTGGCGAATGGCTTGGTCTGTGCTCCACATTCTGGTTTTGCGCCCCACTGCAACGCCTCACTTGCTGTGGAGCAGTCGCCAGCTGAAAGAAGTCGGTAATCAGGGTTAGGGTTGGCCACGATGACCATCCATTCCGCATCCTCTCCCTGCTGTTGCCCCTGAAATGTCATCACCATCCTCACCCGTGGTGGCCTGACATCATGAACAAGCGCTCTTACCAGGCTCGTGTTTGATACGTTGACTCGGAAAGCACCTCATGATCATCAGGTCATGCATTGATTATAAGTCAATCGAGCTCACATTTGCTTCGTTCGTATACTCCGAACACTTGGCATCCTACTGATATGTAGTATGCATGTCTGTCGCTGATGTTTCTTCTCGTCTCTTGTATCTCTCTCGTCATCTCGTCTTCCTCCATGGTGGAAGGTTGCTCCCGCCTCAAATCTTCCTATAGATCTGATCCCGGTGCCAACCAAGAAGATGCTCTCCATGGCTATGTGTGTGTGATGCACTCCTCCCAAAGGTGTCCCTCTTTCCTCAGACAAATGCGTGTCCCCGATTTCCCGATCCCAATCTTTTGTCAGCCCCTTGACTGACGCCGTCCTGTGTGTATAAACGCAAAGAAAAAGGTTTCTCAACCCCCGCCTTGATGACCGGTTGCGCCCCTCATCTAGAAACCCGTATACGCTGATGACATAGCAAAAACAAATGGAAGTTCGTCAAGTTCGAAACGATGCGCTGGTCGCTTTTACTGTGCAAGTGTGCCGTGTCTTGTATATGACAACGATCCCCTCGCTGGCGGCAAAAGCTCGCAACATGGTAGCAAGCCCTCTGTATGCCTACCTGTTGTTACCTCGCGGTTCAGATCGCCCTCCGATGGCCGGGCCCACCCGATGAACCATCATGACCTCCTGGAATGACTGACCCCCCTCCCCCCATACCTCCCTGTCCGTATCTCAGGCGTTCCGAGGCTGAGGAAGGGTCTTGGGCATCGTTTAGCAGGAGTCGGGAAATATCCATGTCGGGCGGTCCTCCGAAATATGACGACGACAGAGGACCGTCAGGCAAGTCAGCAAAGACAGAAGCCAGACCGGGCAGAGTCTCTGTCGGTTCGCACGTTGTACTCGGGAGCCACTTTGGCAATTCCTCCCTGGAGCTCTGTCGCGATACTTGCGGTTCTATCGATCGTGCTATGATGGGTTCGAGAGTTTTCGACATGGTAGGATTGATGGAAGGTTCCAGCAGACTGATGCTGGATGTAGACGCCTCCGCACTCCCGCGGGCTTGTTGGTCCTTGTCCCGGGGATTGGTCTTCTCAATGCTTGCGTAAATTACCGGATACTTGTTGCGAACCCGGTCGCGCAAATCCGTGGGTTGGCGACTCTGAAGATGATACTCTGGATCGCGTTGGATCTTGGTCCAAGCAGGCCCATGTTTCTTGAGTCCCGCCAGGATTTCCTTGTCGTCTAGGTCCGTAAATGGACGCCTCTCACGACGGTGAGACTTCTTGAATGGACCCCTGATTCCCAGTTCGACAAGATCTTCCATCTTCTTCCGGTGTGCCCGACTCTTTCTCTGTTTCGCAGGGGCAGAATCGGAGTCGCCCCTATCCTTATCACTCGGCCCAGCCTCTGGGTTGCTCAAGAGAGCGTCCAGCGACAAGCCATTCTTGTGCCTGCTGTTCGTGTGCGTGGTTGATTCGCCTGATGTAGACTTGTCGGCCCCAGGACTCCTCTTGCTTGAACCCCCACGAAGCTCCTCGGGACAGCAGGTCCGAAACCGATCCTTGAGGTCACCAGCAGTCCGGTCGTTGAACTTGTAGTCGGGATCCTCCAGAATAGTCGTCCATTTTCCAACACCATGCCGACTGACACCCAGGAGAAGATTGTTGGTTTCCTCATCGGACCACTTTCTCCGTGGTTTCGCCGCCCTTCGTTTTGCCTTGCCTCCTCCACCACTGGTCTTGTCTCCGTCTGTTGGGGGTGGTGATGTAATGGACCATTCCGCGGGCGGTGTTGTTGTTGTCGAGGCAGGGATATGGGCTGGGGGACTAACATCATGTATGTAACCGCTTATCCTCGGTGGCTCGTGGTCAACAACGCCGGAGAGTATTGGGGGAAACCTGCTGGCGTTGGGGTTGGGTGGCGGTTCGTGGAGCCCGTTGAGGATGGGTGGGACCGTGACTACTTGTTGAAGGACCACCTCTTGAGTGGATTTTTGCTTCTTGAGCGGCTGAGGCAGCTGGACATAATCGTCTTTGGCAGCGAGCGCCCGCTGTCGCTTCTTGTTGTAGGCATCTTGGAGAGCATCGGGGTGGTCGCCTGCAGGCCTGCGCAGAGAGAGGGGCGTGCTGCTCGTGTCTGGGGAGTTGGAAAGCAGCAATTGGAGTGAATGACTCGAATGAGGGTGACGAGCTGCAGGATCGCTTCCGAAAGGGTCTATCCTTGGCGTCTGCTTGGTCAAAGATTCGTTACTGAGCGTATGAATCGGTGGCAGTGTCGGTAGTTGCTTGTCGATTCTCTGCTGCTGCTGTTGTTGTTGTTGTTGTCCAACATCGCGGGGCAAGGTGGGTAGATAGAGCGAGTTGTTGTTCACGGGGGTCGTTATAGGACCGAGCTGGACAGGTGAAGGGCTATCGGCTTGCTGAGTGTTGAGTACGGTTGAGAGGTGCATAAGCCGTGGCTCGATGGTAGCCATCGTGGAGGAAGGATTGCCTCGAGGAAGCCGGCATTGGGCAGTCGGCGAGGCGGGACCCGGGGGCGTTGAGGGCGACAGCGTAGATGGATGCGTAGCTGAGTCTAGTGTTGAACAGTCTGTTGAAAATTGGGTTGCTGTGACGGGATCGTGGATGTGGACAGCGCGATCTGTGGTGACGATGACGGGGGAGGGGAGGGATGGCAGCTTTTTTTTTGTTCCGAGTCTGATAAAACACAAGATGGTATTTGGAAGAGAGATCTATTAAAGAAGAAAGGCGAGGCCCAGAACAAAGCCCACGAGACCGTCGATGCCCACAGCGCAGGAAACCGAGACTGAGACAAAGTTGTTTACCCTCGTGACAAAAGTAGGCGGGAGGAAAGAGGAGGGAAAGGGAATGGGAAGGAAAAAAGGAAGTTGGAATTAAGGATGATTCTCGGACGAGGTCCCAGGATGTGACGTCTCGGCTTTCACTTGGAAGGCACCCACCGAGGTTCCATGGAGTGGTACGTAGCAGGGCCTATTGCCCACTCGGCTGTACCTTGCAACCCACCACTTCCGCGGCCCTTCTGAGTGCCCCATTGGGTCCCAAGCTAGGTCGTTCGATAACTGCGGTACTTGCCCTGGGAGGTGACCCGCAGCACCCGGCCTGGGAGCGAGCGACCTGCATATGCGTTAGGACCACCGTAGTGGGAATCCAGAGAATCGAAGAAATCCCACCCGCTACCCGCACTGTATGTACTACCCCCAGTGCCCCCATCGTGCCCCGTTGAGACAGTTCCATTGATGAGCGATGGGTGGTTGCCCTGGTTGCGAGGGTCGGGTGTGTGAGGTGTGGTTGTGCCTCCCCTCGTGGCCCCCCCAACAACGGCGGGCGCTGTGGGCAGTTGCTGCTGGAAAGGGAAGCTTGGCACCTAGTGTACACTATTAGGTGGGCGGGTCTATCTACAGGCTGTCGCTGTTAGTGTAAAGACGCACAAGAACCGATGTCAGGACCAGCCAGCTTCGGGGACTTTTTGGACTTTTTGTTTCACTTGCTCATTCAAAACGTCCATCACACCTATTCGGACTAGATCACGTAGAGGTTCTAGGAAAACCACCTGGACTCTAGGAGAACCTCCAGTTCAACCCATCAGCAGCTGGATGAACACGAGTCAGGCACCTCTCCTCTCACTCAACAGTCAACGTTTAGTCAACATAACTACACCTTATCCAGCTTCCCTTGTTGCCGGGAATAAACTTGATGGGACCGGGTACCTTGGCTGAACCCAGGCAGACCATGACAGCTGACCGGGACGTCGGACAAAGATGCCTTCTACGTGCCTCCCACAATAATGTAATGTAGAAAGACGATGAGGGTGCCGAGCTAGAGGAGGCGTTGTCAAGATCTAGATGTACTACGTAAACGCACATATAGAGACCAGGACTGATGGTGCAGTCCAGAAGCATTGGACCGACACTCTGCCGTCCGTCTTCAGGGTAATGGGTGGGGTTAGCTTACTGTGGTATTGTTGCTCAGGGCAGTGGACACTGGGGGTCCTTCTTCTTTCTCTCTCCCCCTTCCCTCGCTCGATGATCCTTCATCCGGGTTCCTCTCCCCGGCCAAGCTCACCAGGGACACATGTCCAGCATCATCCAGGGCATTAGTCACCACCAAGGGATAGCTATCACAAAGAGTCTTTCCCTTCGACTGCAAAGTACCTCACATGGCTGTTGTGTGTTGTACTCCTTTCACTTGGCACCATCACATTTCCACTTCTAAACACAAAGACTCAATTTTCTCATCAAGACTTTTTCGCCTCCTTCAGCTCCGGTCTGCGGAATGCGCGCAAGGCTCTCAGGTTCAGTCTCAGACTTTGACAACTTCTGGCTCATAAGACGGACAGAGTGTGGGATGGAATGAGGGGTGAGTCGGAGAGGGAGCAAAAGCGAGAAAAAAAAAAGAAGATTTCATGTTGAAAATGGAAGCTTCCAAAGTTTCATTCCGCACTTGCAAGTCAACCCATTCCGCGTCCGCCGCCACATTGGGGCGTCTCAGTCGCTATGATTGTTAATGAACGAAAGCAGAGAAAGCGAAGAAAAAAAAATGATGCAGCCTCGGCTATCGAATGAGAACGAGCCGGTGCTAATCCCACCTTTCATTGGGGGGGGCAATTGAAGCATTTACGGCACTTCCCTCTGTCAAACACGCTGGCCACTCACGTCGCCGACACGGTTACCCACCCGGCCGCTTGGGATGGCCTCCACTGCCCCTGCTGCTGCCACAACCACCTCTACCGAGTTCGGAAAGATGGGGCCCTAGGCGGAGGAGACGCCGTCAGGGGAGTCGTATCCACTGAATGGTCCGAAGGGAAAGGGCAGCAGAGCCAACTGCAGCGCCGCTATTATTCACAGGCACGGTTACACGGCTGCGACGACACCACCACAACCTGAGAGCCTCCACTGAGTTTTCAGCAACAGCGAGATACACCCGACGCTGATGCATCGCCAGCGTACCTTAGGTTTCTTCCTACAATTAAGAAGGACGCATTCTCCGGCAATGGCATGTTGACATGTCATCTGAGAAGTCTTTCGGGAGATCTAACCCTCTTCTGGGTCTCTCATCCGGGCACGTCTTTGGTGATGCAGTTCTAGGCCTGGACCACTGAGGAACCACCAAGACCACTCACACGCCAGCGGGCCAGTGGAAGCTGAGTGGCGAAGCAGGCGTCTGTCCCTGTCCAGACCATCTGCCCTCCAGACCCGACCGTCAGGTTTGACGCCCGCCAAAGTCGCCAACCGCGGAGGTACTAGAGACGTCTACTATCTAGACTATGTACTAGAGGTACACAGACGAGACATCACCTCTCAAAAGCGTCCTATCAAACAACGGCCTCACCCACCCCTTCACATCTTTGATGCCATGCCTCCGCGGAACAACCTTTCTCATCTGCCAGATCCGCGCTTATTAGCTTCATCAACCGAAGCTGCTTCCCGATGGCGAAACCACCAAACGCTGTGTCCATCTACGCACGCGAGCCTCATATCGATACCGTTGACTGGCTGGTTCACCCTGCCCACGCCCATTTCTCGTGGAAATTGGTACATGGTACGGACAAGCCAGATCGTCACCATGTATTGGCTACTGAACGAGAAGCATGCCAGGCACGCTTGGGAGACACCGGCATACTGGCACACTGGAAAGACTGGGAGGGGACCATGCCAGCTGCAAAGAAAGGTGGAATTGGCCCGGAGTCGGACTCGCTTCCGCTTCCGCCTCCAACGACTTGCCTTACCTTCGCCTCCATACCAGCTCACTAATGCCAGATATCGGTGGAGATGATGGCACATGAGTTCCATCCCCGATCTTCGATCCATCAAGCGATCCATCATCACCGCCGTTGACGCTTGTTGCAGTTTGGCCGACTGCTTACATCCACACTTAGTAGCAGTGTGCAACAGACATCATCGAGCCTGCCCTGCCTCGTATGGTTTCACAGCAGCAAGCCCGGGTGAAAACTCATGCAAAATGCGAATAAAAAAAAATTTAAAAAAAATTCATCTTCCTCAGGGGCCGGTGGCAACTTTACAAAACGACATCATCTCGAGATGAGATGCCCGGTGGTCACCGCTTCCATCTCCGGCCCGTACCGAGTGGAGATGTAGTATGACCGAAATACTCCAGTTCCAAGCTGTACAAGTCCAAGCTTGCGAGGGGAATCTCTTATCGCGAGCAAGTCTTTTGTTGTCAGCTATTCATGGAAGCTTATTGGGTCTGAGGATTCGGCCCACACTCCTGATGGACCACCCTGAGGCTCGTGTGCCGAAATAGTGTCAATGCTTTCAATAAGAGATGGATATGACTCGAGGGGAGATCCTCGGATCGACCCTGTCGTCCTGACAGTTAGGACACAACTTTTCCGCTGTGCCGTGGCAAGAGCAACCACCTACGTCAATACCAAGGGGTGTCCGTCACCGCTTCGAGACTCGTCAAATATCCATCTTCGGCCAGGCCAGCTGATCGTTCGGGGCCTCAACATTAAGAAGGCATTCACTCGCAGAAGGATCACGTTCAGGCGTCCAGACGCACACACGCATGACCTACACTCAAGTCCTCCTACCAATACTTGTGTGATACGAGCGTGTGCAGGCAATGAAAGTTCCAACGACATACAATGTCATGGTTTGATAGCCAGAACGCATGGAGTTCAATATCACAGTTACACAGAATTGGCATATTGGGACCCATAGACTCGTCACAAAGAGTCCGAGGTGCATTCATGCCCTGCTAGAGAAACTCGCGGACGTCCTTTCGGGAAGGTGCCGGTGGCCCCGATGAAAAGTCTGCTACATACGACTTTTCACTGTTTGACAACTGGTTCGCCCAAGTTATTCACCTAACCCTGCCTGTAACCCCGACGGAGAACTTTTCACTGACTCCTTCCTAGCTTCTCCCGCTGCACGAGGACGAAGACGTGTTACATGCCTCCTGGAGTGAGTTGGCATCTGACAAGTGCTGGCGTTAGTGGGGATGTTACCATCACCAAGGCACGTTTTTCACCTCATCGTTACCTAGCACGCCTGGTGGATGCCCAGCCAAGCACAGGTGAGAGCCGAGAATCCTCCAGTTCATCGCCGAGTAGCCGATCCCCAGACCATTGACTGCCCAAATACCACTTGGCATTGACCTCTGGGTGCCCATACATGGTGTGAATCACATCACTCGGACACGTTTTTACCGTTACTCTGTCATCGGGCATCTAAAACTCATCAGCCACAAGATGGAAGGTGAGGTCTTCTATTTTCAGATTTTCTGTGTGAAAAACACCACTCGGTGCCGAAACAAATTATCATCGTCCGTTCCACACTACACTGGCCAGCATGAAAAACCGTGTTTCACTCGTACCGCCGGGCTGTCCCCGTTCTACTACCTACCCAACCACTGATCGTCCACGGGCCTTGTCAGGTAGGTGTACTGGCGAGTGTCGTGCACCGGCACGCAAGATCCGGGCCCGGTGATCGAGACAGAGGAAAAGCAAGAAAAGGGGAAGTTAACCCCGGATAAACTGATGTGCAGGAAGTGCAGAGTCTTCTCTCTCTCCACCACAATAGTAACGTAACAGTGCTGCGATGGTGAAGTTTTTCATCGTCATAAAATGTACAAGGCCAAAAACAAAGCAAAACAAGCAATGAATCTCACTCGGGAAGGACTCGTTGTAAGACATCTTATCAAACCTTCTAGAAGCTTTTCCTTTCTTTTTCCCCTCTGTCCACCCTATCTACGTTCACGTGCTTTATCTTTCTCATTCAGCTACCAATGTACAACACATACGCTACACTACTATCGCTCCCTTGACATATCGAGCTCGGTCTCTCCCTTCAAAGCACGCCCCTTTTTAGCGTCTCCCGGACTGACCGAAGTGTCTTTCTTTCTCTCCAACCCATAGGTTAGTACTAGTCCAGTCTAGCCTAGCTGGCTCTGCACAGTGTTCTGCTCCGTCACAATGTTCACACACGAATGGTCGTAAGAATAAACCGAACACGTTACGGTCAGTACATTACACCTTGGGTATACTCTTTTTACGCATCCAAGCGTCGTTATTATACCTTTGAACCTAACTTCTAGGCAGTTCCTGAATGGAACAATCCCGAGGTGACTCTGGCCGATGTGTTTTCAAATTATTGTCATCCCTATCACAGTTAGGTTGGTAATGGCCTTTGCTAGCTAAAGCGAGCCGTATTGGACTGTCTTATGTTCGGTTTATTTTTACGACCACTTCGACACAGTATCCAGTGTGTTATAAAACTTTCTCATTCTGGGCCCCCCATACTGTCTGACTGTTCAGGCCGACTGGCTCTCGCAGCTGTCTGGTCTCGTCGTTTCACTATCTAAAACTAAAATATTGAGGGGAATGAGGAGAATGAGGAGAATGAGGACAAGAGAGGTGGGAAAAGTTCTAGACCGTCACACAAGAACTCACGAGGGAAGGAGAGACATACATACATTCCTTACCTACCTCCAGCTTGATTCTCCCACGGGCCTACATACACACGAGTCTGGCCGCATACCTACCTACAACCAGGTCCAGGTAGGTACCTATTTACATTATTCCTACCTGGATTTGCTTTCGTTCCACTCGTTCGGAAAGTATTACCTGCATATCCCACAATGCTTGGCAAATCCCGGGTCGGGTCGGACATGCATCCCTCCCAATTTCCAGTCCGTCCGCGTCCGCCCTCCGCGTCCGCAGTGGTCCCGCCAGGACGGATCGGATCGAAAACCCCAAGTCCATTCGGGTCCAGTGCAGTGGCAGTGCAGTGTCAATCAGAGACATGCATGCATACATTTTAATGCACACTACAAGGCTACATAGCTACACACATACCTACCTTCAACCCACGCGTATCCGAAGGAACGGTGCTACCTACAAACCCAGACAAGGTACCCAAGCGAGAGTCAATGTGGCTTGAATCTAGCCCGGGCCTTTCACCCGAATTTAGGTACAATAGGTATGTACTGTCTCATTATAGCCCAGGCTCGCACGTGATGGACGATCAACGAAGAGGAACAGCCCAGTAAAAGCGGCAGCTAGCCGATTTGACTGGAACATAGCTTTCCCTGCTTGCATAGCTTTCGTCTCTCGGCATATTCATCCCACGGAGCTGGGAGCTGGGAGTTGGGAGCTGGGAGCTGGAACCGAATTGAAAGGAAAAAGAGAGACATCTTTACGTCAAAAGATGGTACGATAATAAACGCCTTTGGAGCGCCACATTTTCTTATTTTCCTTTTACTACGCACTACTCGGTAGTCCTGTCTGAAATTTTCAGGGACTGAGACAATTGAGAGAATGGGGGAAATAGTAGACAAAATGGGGAAACATCCGATAAAATTCTCCGAACGACTTACAGCCCTTCCTTGTCCAGTCAAGGTCAAATCCCGAAAGACATACACTACTTCTAGCTTCGCTCTTCTAGCGCTTCTAGGACCGAAAAAAGCAAGCCGAAGTAATAGTCGTCCAGCCAGTTAAGGCAAGAAAGCAAGCCCCTTCCGCCCCCCATTCGCTGCCGGGCAGGTGTGAATTTGGCGTGGATTTAAGTCAAATATATGCTACAGCAGCCACGCACTACCACACACTCTGACAACATCATGCCATGGTCCCGCCATGCCATGCTATGTCCATGTTTATGCCACGCCTGCCACGCGTTCTAGGTAGGCGTGGTAGGGTATCCGGGTGTTTGGGTTATGGTTGTTGTGAGACATGCATAGGTACATGCCTCCAGTCCAAGCACATCCACATCCGGCCCTAGATACATATCTAGGTATGTCCGTCAACACCTAAATACCTAGGTACGGTACATATCCCGACCGGGACGGGATCCATAACCGGACCACTTAGGTACCTAGTTATGAACTGGAAAAAAGATCCGAGTTCCTGAGTCTGATGAGCTGTGGTGAGACTGAAGAAGGAATGAGAAAGGGATGGCGAGGGTGAGTAAGGTATTATCAAGCATCCAGACAAACTTACATGTCAATAACTTCCATGAGTTTGATATGTTCGCTATGGCGTCTTTCGTACGTTGAGCAATCACAGCACATTGAACTCCACGCTCAAGATCTTGGTCAAGATCTTGATCACAATACAGTAGGAACCCCTGTTAATGCAAACACCCCCCTTTTGCAAATACATACAAACTGACCCATTAGATGCAAAAGATTTCCGCGACCCGGATTCCCAGTTTTGTATGTAAGTGAGGCACCCCTTAATGCAAAACCCCCTCTTTTGCAAAGAATCCGAGCCATCCCCCATAGTGCCCGGATTAGTTGCATTAACAGGGGTTCCTACTGTATTGATCGTGATCTCCCGTCGAATCTCGATCGATGTAAGCAAGCCATGGAAGGTGTGCTTGAGAGTGAGGCGCGAGGTGTGAGAGGAAGCTTCCAGAAGCACCCGGAAAACAAGAAGAAAGCGAAACAGGAAAAGGCAAGCGAGCAGCCAAGCATTCAACCAACTAGATGAAGGGAGACGAGTGATGGGTATTAATGGTTTCGCGTGGCTTACACGGCCATCGAAGAGATAAGAGTGGGAGTGAACGAGATGTAACTGCAGCCTTTAATGTCGACGTACGGGACTTGAACATGGACATGAGTTGAATGGATTAATGAGGCTCACCACTGAATCTGGGCTATCATGAGCTCGTACCGGTAAAGGTATCGGCATGACTGCCGTGATATGCAACTGCACTTTACCGATCAAATCCGAGTGAGAGATTCCGCCCGGAGCTGGAGCTTATCTTGTGTGGGAGCTACGTTTTTGTCCCTAGCTAGCCAGTACCAGTCAAAATGAGGTAATGTGAGGTGTCAAAGAGTGAGGAAGGAGGGAGGAGGAGGAGAAGGGGAAGAAGAGGGCTGCAGGGGTAGGTAAGGAGCAGCAGAATAGTTTCCCACTCTCAAGGAAAATGACTACCAATGTAGGAAAAAAGGTCCAGATAATACTCACGAGAAACTTACCATCGAAACAAACCAACCGGGATCGCAACAACTTCCCTGACCCACTGTCCATTGCATATTTCCACTATCCACTACCCCCTAGCCGCAGCGCATGAAACTAACTGGACTAGATGAGCCCATTGACATGCATCCCTTCAGTTACACTACATGTAATGGGAGAGAAGGCGATGGCAAGCAGGGGCCCTGCACAGTATCCAAGATCCAGTGATCCCCTCTCGTTCGAGCCAAGCAGTGAGATCACGAAGTTGGATCGAGATCTGTGGGCTAGGTGAGCTGGGTGGGCTAACCGTGAGCTATAAGTGAGCTAAAATCGTACGATGCGGCTGGCTGTTTGGTAGGGGGTTAGGTAAGGTAGGTAGGTAGGTAAGCAGATGGTGATGGGTTAGAAAGGGAAGTGTACCGGTGTGTACCTCGACATCATATGAGTGGGTGTGGACTCTTTTCTGTTTCGCTTTGGTTTCTTATCGTGTCTTGCTCATTTCTATAGTAGTTGTTTCTGTCTTTATGCTGTGTAATGTTTTTTTATGACTGGTGTCCAAAGTGGAAGTGATAGCATTGTGAGCGGGATATGTTATTGGCCGACACATCACATCACATCGCCAAGGGGATTGCTAGCAAAGGGAGTATTCGGCAACCTTGTTGCTTACTATGTTGACCATTTGAGACAGCATCATGAAGTTGATAAATTGAATTGACACAGATTCAAGGCAGTGGCAAGTGTAAAGTGTACTCATCATATCTTATTCATTGAAATATATACAAAGAAAAACAAGAAGAAGCGAATTCTTACTCTAGGAAACAAGTGACAGATAAAAAAAAAAAAAAAAATGAAAATTAGATATGCTCGCTTGCTTTGCCTCCTCCATAGACCCCAAGGATATTTTTAGGGTGAATGCATGCAGAGAGAATGGGAAAACACCATGGACATGAATGAAAAAGACATGCAGTAGTAGGTACAAACAATCGTGCATGTACACTATGTAAAAAGACTTCCTAATATGTCCAAAAAAAAAAAAAAGCTTGCTAATCATACATGTCCAAAAGTTTCTTCTTCTTCTTCTTCTTCTTCTTCTTCTTCTTCTTCTTCTTCTTCTTCTTCTTCTTCCATGTACACCCATTGTGCATTTCATTCTCCATTCAACATTCCTCCCACATGCATATCAAGAATTTACAAAGCAAGAACCAAAGCAGCCATCAACGCGGGCACACCGATCGCAACAACGTTGCGTCCGGCACCAGCAGTGACGGGGACCTCCGAGGGCTCAGAGCCGCCAGTGGCAGGCTCAGTCTGAGCAGGCGGCGCAGGCATGCTGTAGGTTGAGGGAGCGCTAGAAGGAGCAAGCGAGACACCGGTGCCAGCGGGGGCAGTGCCAGCGGGGGCAGTGCCAGCGG
>RANY01000321.1:0-41242 GCA_009805235.1 Neurospora pannonica FGSC 7221
ATTATGGACATAGGCAACCAAGCAAAAGCTTTCAGGCTTTCCAGCACCTTCCAAGCAACTCTTTCCCTGTTTCGTATCTGATCCTCTTGCGTCGACCTTCGAACCACAGCCCAGACCGCGATGATGGAAGGGGGAACAATCCCTTTGGACACGCCCTTTTGTTCGGTTCCGTGAATGGGGGCTTCTGACAGCCGGGAGGGATCGTTTCTCTGATGTAGGAGAATGGTAAGGTGGCCTTGATGATTGGATGTGTTGACTACTTGCTGAAGGGAAGAAATGAACATGCGGCTTGATACAGACTCTATTTGTGTTGATCATGCGCATAGGAAATGAAAACCGGAAGGTTGAAAGAAAAGTTCTGCTATATACACAAGCCTGATGCTATGATCGCTATCGTATGCGAAGCTCCATTTCTCTCAGATTGATATCTTTTAGTGTGAGATGTGGATCGAATAGGGAACTGTAAAAGCGAGCGCATGTCACTCGCTCGTAGATCTGCCCATAGGCATCTTCTCCAACCGGTCGTAGCATGAGCGTCTGGAGACTGAAACCAGGTTCGTCAACTTTAGAAAGGACGCAAAGTGCAACGAGGTCCATTGTGTTTCCCCTGACTCCGTCGACTGAACATGGCGGTCCTCCGTAAATCTTACGCCCCGGTCTTGCAAGGAACGGAGGTGAAGTATATTCCCAGACGAGCTGGCCTGTTGGATGGCTAGAGGTATGCTGGTCTTCTGCATCTGTGCATGTTAGGCCCACGTCAAATACGGATCCGATGATAATGAGAAAGTTCGGGAATTGGCTATTGTTTTCCGACCGGCGTCGGATCTCTTCATTGTCTCTCGACCAGGTAAGGCATTGGTTATCGTACGAGATCCGTATTTCGAAAGGAAATCCGTCGGGTACATAGTACTTGGGAGTAAGTTTTGCACCTGTAGTGCCACCTCTAATGGCGACCCTGTTTTTAGTAGTTTCCCAACCAGCCCATGTCCAGCTAGGAAATCCTATTCTTCGTAACTCGGCTTGATCATTGAACCCTGTCTCCCGAGTTGGATGTGTCGCGACAGTTGTGTACCACCAGTAATCCATCCAGAGCAGGCTTCCAAGAATTGCCTGAATACCAGAATCAACTTCCCAAAAGGTTCCGAAAGCCAGCCCAAGGACATTGGGCACGGTTGAGTCATTCTGGAAGTTGCCGATATCCGAAGCGCTCGAGTCCATGACCGGCAGCCCATAAAAAAACCATACGTCGCAATTGTCGCGGAAAGATTCGAGGATACCCTGCACTGCATGGATAGTATCCTATTCACACGACAGCATTCACTTCGTGTAATCGTTAATGAGGTCCCAGATAGATTCTGTCAGTGATAATGTTCCATAGTACATTCGAAACGGGAACACCTCGCTTTCTTTGGCTGCGAAGGGCCAATTATCAGGATCTTCCTGGGGGTCCAGATATCCAATGCTTTGCATTGACTCGCATTGGAAGTAGACGTGACGATCTGTGAAGACAAGTCGCCTTTTTGATAGTAAAGCCTCTTGGTAAGTCCAGCCGCGAGAGTTCCAGGTAGATTTTAATATATCATCATTTGGTGGCTCAAAATAAATGACTGGCATTGCCCTATTGCCGCTGCGTATAGTTGTCCACACTGGTTGAAGGGTTGGGCGTGAACCAACCCCCGGCAGCCCGTACTCGGCATTGCTGCCGGCCGCTGCAATGATAGTTAGGACGGACATGGAGTAAATGTTGCCCATATTTTTGATTTGTATGTTTTTCGCATTGTGGTCGCTTTGTGGGATGCAATGCCGATCTACCCAGAGATATCGGTATCCGACCCTTTGTACGGCTTCCATGGCGTCGATTGACCACTTTGGGCCGCTGGTTGCTGTCGGGTAACACTGGAAGTGATGTACTGGCATCCAGCACTTGCGGAGATGTGGTTGAAGCTCCCCAAACATAGCTAAGCGTAACGTAATTCGGGTTACTTATCTTTGCCGCTGGAATGATCGCTTCTGTCTCGCAATCAATAAGGTAGAAGCTGGGGATATCTTCGAGAGCGACTGTTGTCAGATCAGTACGGCAGTTGTAGTCGTGTTCTAAATGACACGTGTCCAGCCACTTTTTAATGAGTTCCCAGTCGATTGTATCTGAAACCTCGTCATGCCCACCTTCATAGGCTTGGACAGGTAATATGAGGTGAGTGTTTTCCCAGTCTTCGGCACCATACATGAAAGGGTTTTCGGTGTCCCCATTTTGGCATCTGGATAGTTTGAGTTCCAATATTTGAGTCCTCAAAATCTCATTACTGGTCCCGTAGCTAGCTTTCCCAGTCCAGTATTCAAGGAATCTAACACCAAGGGCAAGAAACCAATCGTTAGATTTGAGATCAACTGCAGTATGAATGGCCATTCTTGATGCACAGTCCATTAGAAACGAGCAGAATGAGCATGTCTTGGAGATGTGATGTGTGACTTTCCAGACCTTCTTTGGGACTACAGCGCACCCGAGTGTGAAGTCCCAAGGTATATCGACACAAGCCAAAAGGTCCAGGGTGCGCCAAGATCTAGCCGGAATCCCTGTTTCGAAATCGAAGATATCCTTGATCTCATTGCACCCCGAGCATAAATTCTCGCCAGCGGCTCCTCGATACAGGTCGAGGTGCTGGTTTGTTGAGTCGTCTTTGGCTTGTGTATGAGCATGGTCGTCCGACAGGCTTCTCAAATCTGTCGGGTTGTCGGAACTGGAAACTTCAGCTGAGGCAAGTGCCTGAGGTACGTTGGTTGTGGTTTTGTGGCTCAGATCCAGGGCTTCTGCTATCGCTTCAACGCGATTCTGGTACTTCCGTCTGTCCCTTATACTCGACATTATGAGAGACGCTTGGGATATGATGGTGGTGTAAAATTCAAGTCGCCCAACGTGTGTCTTGGTCATACGTGACCGAGAAGACAGGGGCAGCACCGGCGGGTTTTGGCGATAGTCAAAAGTTGTAGACGTCCCGTTGCTGAGATATGCCGTGGCTGGTTGAGAGGATGCTTGAAGGGAGATAAGAGAAAAGCCAGCAAGAGGGTATCCGGAGGGATGCCGGTACCGCGCGGTGTGGTGAGCTTGTGCGATCTTGGCCACTCAACCGAGTAATGCAGAGATTTGGACGATGAGGAGATTGCAGCGAAAAATGTAATACCGCGAAGAGGTAGGAAGATCGTTTGAACTGTCGTGGATTGCCGAGGGGAGATTGGCTTTAAGGTTGAGTGTCGTCGATGGAGACAAGGTGGAATGTTCGGCAACTTTGTCACAACAACAGCCAGAGCGCCCAACCTTTGACCCAAAACAGTACCGCTCACCAGCTTATGACGCCGCCAGACACCGCCTTTGGGGGCTCAGCGGCTGGGTAAAAATGCTGCATGCCACGTTGTCAGGAATGGCCCGGACTTATCGCCGACTCGCCAGTCCGGTTGAGGCAGCCTGGGCTGTGCCCCATCATTGCACCAACATAGGCTGGGGGAGAAGTGAGAACCAATAAAACCACCAGCCACCCACTGGTGGTGCCAGCTCAGATATTGGACCGCCAACCAACCACCCTGCTACCAGATGCTGGAAATGTCATTGCCCAATTGTGCAACACGTAGCTGCAGCTGCACAGCCTCATCAATGTCGCGAAGCCATACCTTCTCCCACACCACCTTTTCCCCAGAACCACATCAGGGCATCGCAATGGAGATCGGAGCGTGGAAGCTGCCGAGATAAACCAAACCATTGAACGCCGTTCGCCTCGAGAAATGCCTTGAACTCAACCTCTGGCCAAACAGTCCTCACAGCCCCACCCCTCCAGCTCACCTCCTAGCCCTCACCAACCGCCCCCCGCTCCCGCTCCTATCCCASCCCGGCCACCCCAACAARAYCGGCTTCCTTATCGGCSGCCTCCGACAGGACCAAGGCCCACGGTACAACGGCGGCGCGTACTCGATCTCCTCCACCGCCGYCTTCTCCGCTCTCARCCCYCTCACCACCACCTCCATCCACTCTCTCGCCTCTCTCTCCAACTCCTCCGATATCCCTCCYGGTCTCTGCACGCACCTCAACATGAGCCTCACCATCTTCAGCGCCGCCGCTCTCCTCTTCAGAGGCAGAACATCAGCACCATTCGACATCGCATTCCCCAACGGTGTCAGGCCCTCCRCATCCGTGATATCCAGACGCGCACCTCGACGAACTAGCTCGGCGACCAACCCTCTGTGCGCCCTGCCGTTGTCTTTGACGTAGATGTAGTTAAGYGATTGCTGGGCCCTGGTCGCTACTGGTCCGCCATCGCCTTGGTGTCGATGTCTGATCAGGAAATGCAGCGGGCTTTTACGGCCAAACGGAGGGCCGGGAGGGGGGTCANTGTGCGCCCTGCCGTTGTCTTTGACGTAGATGTAGTTAAGTGATTGCTGGGCCCTGGTCGCTACTGGTCCGCCATCGCCTTGGTGTCGATGTCTGATCAGGAAATGCAGCGGGCTTTTACGGCCAAACGGAGGGCCGGGAGGGGGGTCATCGGGTCGCTCGCCGTTGACGTCCACGCCTAGATCGAGAAGGGCCGTGACGTACTCGGCTCTCCAGCCGCGTTCATGCAAGATCCACCAGAAGGGGGGCATGCTTTGCCGCCAAGGGGAGGGTGGCACGGGGCGGGTGAGGCTGGCGCCTGCGCGGACGAGGAGGGTGATAGCTTGTTGCATAATGGGGGCGTCTTTGATATAGATGGCGGTCTTGAGAGGGGTGCTCTGGTACCAGCCGATGGAGTTGAGAGCGGATATGGCGCTCTCGTCGGTACCCATGTGCTTTAGGACGACTTTCAACAGCGCCAATGGCTCATGCCAGGGAGGCCACTGGTCGTCGCCCAACGGTAGATGACGCCGGCGACTTATCGGCGCCAAAGGATCATGCCTCTCGCGCCGGGGCAGCTCGGCGCGTATGGCGGCATGGACGGGATGTTCGCCGTCGGTCTGAGCCGCTGCTTCAAGAGAGGCTCCGCGCTCCAACAGAAGCCGAAGGGTCGGAACGTGTTGTGCGCCACAAATTGCCAGATGCAGAAGCGACCGCCGCCGTTGTTGATCATTAGTTTCCCTGGTTCGATGTCGGTTGCAGTCAGGACACGCATTGTTAGAAGGGCTATCGAAGTCGTTTAGCTCCGCGCCTCGGTCGAGAAGCCACCGAACAGCTTCGTCATGTCCGTGCGAAACGGCGAGCTGTATTGCCGTGGCCCAGGAGGTCCAGACGATGGGACCATAGGCCGTGCCCATTGTTGTTGTAACGAATCGGGAGTTGGCGTATTGGGCCTGTTTATCTAGGCCCGCTCCGTAGGACTTTGCCTGTGCCATAACTGGAATAGAGTTGTGGTTAGCTCCCCATAGCAAAGCATCTTGACAGTTTGTGTTGTCGGCGCTCTGATACAGCCGGGGCTCGTAGATCGAGCGCAGACGTTTTGACGTCCTGGCAAGCACGGCCAACGTGTCGAGCCGAGCATCTTGCTTAAGGCTGTCGCCGATAATAAGGTGTAGCTCTTCTGGAAGGCGCAAGAACAACGAGCTGTGCATGTTAGTCTAGTCTATGGGGAAAATCTGTGATTCGAGAGCGGTCAGAAGGCAGTCTGATGATGGATGCATTCAGGGAAGAAACCAGAAAAGGTGAACCCCGATGAGAACATGAAAGGGACTGACTGGGTGATATTAGGCACCAGAGGCCCCTGGCAAGCGCAATCCCTTGGCCGGTTTGTGGCAACTATTGGCTGACCCCTCTCCCACCCAGGGTGGCAGCCTATTGACACCCACGGGGCAGCTCATCGGTACGTTGTACGCTGTACCCATGTGCCCGAGTCATGATGTCATCCAACCATGCCGTCGATGTTTGCATATTTCGACGGGCGTATCCAGCCTTACCTATCGTACGGGATTAAAGACGCAAGAAGGTAAGGTAGTTAGGAGGAGTACTGTTAGCAAAGCAGTCTCATGAAAACAAGGTTTTGGTTGGCAAAGGGGGAGGTACTTACTGCGATCCTCGACGCCTGCAAGAACCAAGGCCAGATACCATCATACACTAGACTGTTCGTGTTGCCACCTCCTCCCTAGGTTTAGGCCTTGGAAGTTGAAGCACGCCCATAAGTAACAGCGTGACATGATTGCACCTGAAACACAACAAACTCAAAACACAACCGGACTGTCACAAGATGCCATCGTGTTTCTCTGCTCAAATATCTCCTAGTCGGTAACCTTCAAACTCGTACACTTCTCGACACTCAAAGCAACATGGGTATGATCCATCAAATCAACAACGCCCGGCCCATGAACTTTCAATCCCCTCAGACGCATGGCCCTTCAAGCTACGACATCCCTCAGTCACGGCTCCTCAGCAACCGTCCTCCATTCGCTCCACGAGACCAAACTTACCAACCGAGGAGAATAGGTTGGGCTCTTCCGTCATCTCCATCATCTTCATCATCTTCAACATCCTCACCCCAACTCAGCCACGGCGTGATTTTCACCCGCTCATCCGACAAATCATAGAAGGCATGTTCAGCCCTGAGATCCTCCTTGATCCGTTCCATGCATTTCTCCGCCTCTTCCCGCGCAGCCTGGGTAATCTTACCCTCTCTGACGTGCTTGAGCAAGAGCCTCAACAGTTTGTAAGCGGCAACCCGGTGAGAGAGGGAGAGAAATGGAGCGCCGTGCGACATCGCGTTCTCCAGGGGCGTGGAGTCGGAATCGGCGGTTTTGATCATCAGCGATGCTCCAGAGCGGACGAGTGCCTCGATGAGTTCCCTGACATTCACACTCCTTCGCTTGTGGCGGCAGTCCATCCAAATCGGGGTTTCTCCTCTGTGAGCCCCTTCGTGGCGTATGAGACAGTGTAGCGGGGTCCACCAACGAGTCTGATCCACAGGGATGGGAGGCTTCCCGTCCGGGTCGCAGCCCAGACGGAGAAGATTTTGGGCCGTTATATAGCCTCCAAGAGAGAGTACGTGAAGGAGGGGTGACTGCTCTGCGTGGCGGGACCCAGCAGGGTACGGGCCGAGGCTGGCCCCTCCCTGGTGGACAAGCGTCTCAATGATTGGGCGCAAGAGACTAGGAAACCTTGAAGCTGAACGCAGCAGGGCTTCCTCAAGGACGGTTTGACCCTGGTTGGGGTTGACCACGTTGACCAGGTCGCGAACGCTTGGGTACTCCAGCATGGCGGACAGGAACTCGATCTCCTTCTTGGCAAGGGCCATATGCATTGCGGTTTGGACGATTAGGCACCAGTCGAACATTTTGGACTCTTCCAAAGCTGCTGGCCCGAGGTAGTCCATGATGAGCTTTGCGATTAGAAGATGACCTTTGCATAATGCCAGATGTAATGTCGAGCATTTGTGCCCCGGCTCTCTGCGGCCAGCTGCATGGTTGCACATGTCGACGGCAGCTTGGCCGGGCGTGTTGATCACGGCGCCCTCTTGAATCAGCCATACCACAGAGCGGTCACGCCCCTTCTGGACAGCATGCTGGAGCATTGTTCCCCAGCCATAGTAGCTAGTGGTATCTTTGCCGTGACAACCCTTGACACGGGCATTGATGTCAGCTCCATACGCTTTGGCTTGAGCCATCACAGGCACCGACTCATTGGTGATACCCCACATGAGCGCCTTAACGAGGTTGTTTGAGCCTCGTGCTGGATCTTTTCTCCAAAGCTCATATGGGTAGCAATACCAAGGGTTGTTTGCATGCTTGGTGGTGCTGTACAGTCGTGGCTCGTATATCGACCTCAGCCTATTCGAGGACCTAGACAATACGGCGAGTGTGTCCCACCGACCGTCGTCCTCTAGGAATCCCGAAATCATGAGGTGAATTTCGGGAGGCAGGTACGGACGTCCCTGTGCGGTGCGGGGGACGTTTGTGTCCATGATTGTCTGGTCGTTGGGTTGGTAGATGAAGGGTTATCTTTTGATAGAGACTGCGCCGTTACGTACGTGATGGCCAATAAAGGTAGTTGACGCGTCTGTTCCGTTCCATTGTCTCGGTCGGCAATGGTCGTCGCAATGTAGGTCGCAGGCTTGTGGACGGTTTGTCCAAGTGAGTATCGTGTCTGTTGTTGGCAGCGAGTATCAGCCGGAAAGAAGGGGTAATGACTCCCTCTCGTTGATTTTGATCAACGGCGCGCTATGTTCCGTCGTCCTGTAATTGGGACTATCGCTGCGGTAAAGGTCGCGTCGCGTAAGGAAAACAGCTGGAGGAATGGCCCGATGAGCTACACGTCCTCCAATCTACTCCAAACTACCCCAATCAGAGGGCCAACACAGTGCTTCACCCCCTATGAGCTACACAGTTCGGTGCACAGTACATAATCATAGGCAGCCTCCCCCCTACTGGGCTACCGCGGAACCCAACAGGCCCTAAGCAGACCACCCGTAGGTATCGCAATGTAGGCCAGCTGGCAGCATCTAGCGGGAAACTTCGAGTATTCATCTAATGTCTGACATTCCGCCAGAGTTGCCAAGGCCTGCCAACTGCTCGGTCCGTTGTTATCATGATTCGTGGACTTGAGGCCAGTCGCTGAGGATGTTTCCTTATTTGAGAATTGTCACGACATTGCTCTCGTCCCACGTCATTCCATCATGATCGATTTAGATGGGGGACAGACATCTCCAATTCGAAGCCTATGGCGCGATGGTCAGTAGAAGCAAACGGCATGATTTGCTCATAACCCATGAACACTCATTTCCAGCTTGGACTTGGAATTGAGACCCTTTCCCTTGGCCTCCAGTGTTGTGTTTTCCCCGAAAAGCGTGAAACAGGAGACGATTCGTCCCTGAATTTTCCGTAGCATAAGGCAAAATGAAACACACAAAGAGAAAAGCAGCGCTTCTGGTTTAGTGCCAACAGTGGTCGTGCTGATGAATAATGATATCCGGTTGCCATTCCCAGAATAATGAAATAACAATACATGCTTCGTACAGTACAATACATAATGTGTACGGGGGGCATGCGCTTGCATCACCCATCAAGTCCATAACTGAGAAAAAAGGAAAAGAAAATGAAACCCCCTAACTCCAGAACGACGAGAAGTACAAATAACTTACACACTTCCAATCACCTTCACTTCCTTCTCAACCTTCTTCCCTCCCGCCTCCACGCATGCCATCCCAAAGGAATTGGCTGGCTTTCCTCTCCACCCCATACCGGAGGTGGACGCACTCGAACGTCGGACAGGTTGTGAGTGGCATGCTCGGCCCGCAAGTCCTGCACCAGTGCCGCCAGGACGTCCTCGGCTCTTTCCCTAGATTCTGTGGAGATGCCCTCGGGCTTGACGTTGGCGAGCAAGAGCTTGACAAGCTTAAAGCCGGCAACTCGGCGGCTGGGTGCGACATATTTGGCCATGAAGCTGATGGCATTATCGAGGGGAGAGACCCCTTCCGCATTCGTAACGTCGAGGGACGCCCCGTGCTCTAGAAGGATGACAATGAAATCTTTGATGGAGGGTCTGCGTTGGCGTTCCCACCTACTAACCACCCGCTGCTGCCAACCTGGAGTGGACCATCTGTCATGGTGTTCAGGCTTGATGTAGAAGTGCAACGGGCTCCGCCAATCTGGAGTAATCGGATGAGGTCGGTCACCGTTGGGATCGCAGCCGAGCCGCAGCAAATACGTGGCTGACTCTCTGTCACCTCTGTTGAGCAGCAACAATAGGGGTGAATGTCCCTCCAGATAGGAGCCTTGAGGGTACGGCCCCAAACTCGCACCTGCCTTAACCAGAGCGGCAAGAACTTGCTCAAGGAGAGGATCACCCTCGTGGTGAGGAGACAGAGCTAGTGCGACGGCTGTCCGATTGTCCTCTCCCTGGAACCCATTGATTGACTTGCGAATTGAAGGGTTTTCCAGCGCCACATCCAAGAAGTTGACTTTGTTCCGAACGAAAGCCGTTGTGATAGCCGTATTCAAGATGGATCTTGTATCGACCTCTTGTGAATACTGCACCGAGGATGCCGCTGCGCTTCGGAGCAGAATCGTAGCCGCATCCAGGTTTCCACGGCAGAAAGCAAGGTGAAGACTGGAAGCTCTGAATCTGGAGGAGCTGGAGCACTGGCACATGCCGCAGGAAGGCTTCCCAGGTATATCCACAAGCGCACCCTCGTTGAGCAACCAGCGCATGGAGTCAATGTGCCAACCCCTGATAGCGAGTTGTAGTGCCGTTCCCTTGCCGTATACGTCATTGTTTCTCCTGCTTTTGATTCTGTCTAGGTGACTGCTCTGAAAGTTGAGGTCTGCGCCCCATTGTCTGGCGCTCTTCATGACAGTAATAGAATCGTGTGCCACACCCCACATCAAGGCCTTGACGCGATGGGTGTTGTCTTTGCCTTTGTAGAGTTGCTGCTCGTAGAAGGAGCAGAGACGCCGCGATGTCCTGGCTAGTGTAGCCAGCGCACCAAGCCGCTTGTCCTCCTTCAACATTTCGCCGATGACCATGTGAATCTCCAGGGGCAATTGGGTGAACGGGAAACGACCATCCGCGGGGGGTGTGTCGGGTGACAGTATCTCTTTGACTTGAGTTTCTTTGACTTGAGTCTTTTTGGCCTGCTTCTTCTTGGCTTGCGCCTTTTTGGCTCGCGTCCTTTTCGGTGGCATCTTGGCTATCTCATCACGTTAGCTAATGAAGCTTTAGTGTTGGGTCGAGAGACGGCCGTGACTTACAGAAAAAAGGACAGGGCTGCGCCGTGAAATACGGTACTTGGGTTGTGATCGTATTGTGGTGATCGGATTATGTGGTTTGTCGGTGTCGGATTGCGAAGGTCGCACTTGCAAAAGTGACTGGTGGTTGTGAGTGTAAGGAGGAATTGGAGAAGATGTTGGGTCGTGGTGTACGTTTATAGGTGTAGGAGGAGAATAAATGAACAGGAGGATCAGCAGACC
Source organism: Neurospora pannonica FGSC 7221 (assembly GCA_009805235.1). Classification (NCBI taxonomy): domain Eukaryota; kingdom Fungi; phylum Ascomycota; class Sordariomycetes; order Sordariales; family Sordariaceae; genus Neurospora; species Neurospora pannonica. The sequence continues at coordinate 10,909 of RANY01000321.1, forward strand.
CGAGGACTTCTGGTGAAGGATATACTGTGGGCGCATTGGTTGTGGTGAATGGGAGATCGCAATGACTGCGCCAGAGGAGAACCTTCAAAAGTTCACCTGGCCCGCCGCTCTGGCATCCGCCCCACCGTCTGAGTTCGACCTGAGCCTTCGAGGCCATTCACCCCCTTCAAACCGCGGGGCTATTGGTTGATAATTTCTCCGCCACAGTAAATGCCTCTTTTCATCTCATGTTTCCCTTCGTGATGTGGCTTGCACCTGAAAAAAAGTGAACCTCCTATCGCTCCACCAGGGAGTGAATGGTGAAAGTAGCGCACATCCTAACGTAATGTAGATAAGGCGGGATTATGTTATCGCCCTAAGGTCCTGCTATCCATGTACCCTTCTCGACGACGACGTGAACCACGAAGTGAATGGAATTTCGAAGCGGGTGCCCTAGCGAAATCCCTAACTCGGGTAGAATTTGGACGGCTTGACCAGCCATACCGAGCGTTCGTTACGCGCTTCGTATCGTTTCGAAGGTCTCAGTATCTGGATGGACTCGAACCTCGTCGTTTCCTTCATTGTACCCATCTCATTTCGCCAGGCCGAGAGTCAATGAAATGGTGGCATTGAAGAGTGTTGATTTGTCAATCATAGAGAGCACCGAGATGAAAATATTGAGGGTGATGTTGCCGCGCAGCTAGGGAGGTGGATGGCCGGTTTCGATGGCGAGGATGGTGGCCACAGCGATTATGAACTCGGCTGAGATACTGACTGCTAGGATTTGCAAGATCCAACCAATGTCGCAAGTCGTTTCCCATACATCCAGCAAACAAGTCTCTTCTGCATTGTCTTGCTGCTTGCTATAGTCTCTGCTGGTGTTTGTCCATTTGGTCAGCGGACGAGTTTGCTCTTCGTGCAAAGGGCTGACCATGGGCGAAGAATGCATGGCCGCCATGGAGGTCGGTAGATCAAACGAGGAAGATGAGAACAGTCTCAAAGGGGTAGTGGAGGCTGGACTCATGGCTGTAGTCGAACTGACCAGCAAGTAGAACTGCTTGCCTGTCAGATGGTGTGAGCCAAGTTGACAACCCCATGATAAATGGTAAACTTCGAGGTAGCTCCATACAAGGACGCTACGGCCCCAACGATGGATTCATCTTGCGGCACGGAAATGATAGACCGGCTGCGGTGAACAGGAAAGAAAGGTGCCGATGTGCGCCCCACGACTTGCCCAAATATAATTCAACACTGCATCTCATTGCGCGTAAAACATCAAATTGATCCACACCAGCTTTTGCATCAGCTTGGCAAGCGATATTTGCCCCGGTGATACGTCTCAACAAACAAGACATACAGTGCAGGCTGCGCAGGACATTGTCGCGTTACGATGTTGCCAATGCACGCCCACAATAACCAACAACAAAAGGAAAAAAGAAACAATTACTGAACCAGACAAACTCCAAAGCAAGAAACTTTTAGCCAAACCATCCACGTTAATACCCAGGCGTGAAACTAGGAATATGCCCAAACCCGCCGATCCCTCTCACTCTAGGATTGAAACACCACCATCCCTCCAGCTCCAGCTCCATCCTCTTCACAGCCGTCTTGGCCCTGCGCCGCTGTTCTTCCTGTAAACACCCTGGCTTTGCGTGCTTCAGCAGAACCCTCAACAACTTCACCGCCTCAAAGAGGACGATATACTTCTTCACAGTGTCCGCCCTCTCAGCCACCTGGTAACAAATCACCAAATCCAACGGAGTCTTGCCATCCCTGTCTTTGACTCCATCCACTGACGCACCATGTTCCAGCAGGGCAATGATGATAGGAGTGCTGGCGGCCAAGCGCTTCTCGATTGGGGAAGCGATATTCTCGATTTGACAAGTATAGAAGTCGAAGCTAGGGTGACTGAAGCGAGACGGGTTATCGTCAGGATAGACAGGGAGGTTGCACCGAGTGAGAGCATGGAGGACGGTTTCGGAGCACGCGCCGGCTGTAACGTTTGGATCGGCACCCAAGTCCAGGAGGATGCGGACGAGTTCGAGGTGGCCCTTGGCCGCGGCCCGCTTGAGCGGGGTATCGTTGGTGTACCAATGCGGGTTTCTATAGATGGAGTTGATGCAGTCGGGATCTTGACGCGCTAGTCGCGCAAGGAAGTTCTTCCGCCCGTCATACCATTCGCTGCTGGTCGGCGAGTAGTTTGGCGGTTCCGGTGCAAAAACAGCGGCGTGGACGAGGGCCCCTTCAAGACTAATGCCTGCGGTGCGGTAGACCTGTGCTTGGGACTCGGTCATATCAAGGCCGAGATCAAGGAACATCGTGGCAACCGCCCATAAGCCATTGAGTGCGGCGTAGAAGACAGGCAAATCAGTGCGAGGAGCAGACTCGATGACGTGAGCTCCAGCCTTAAGCATTTTCTGTATGAACGCAGGAGAGGCGAAGGGAGAACAAGCTGCGTAATGGAGAGACGTGAATCGGGACTCGGTAGGAGTATCCAAGGAAGCATGACGCCCTACGTGCCGCAGAATCTCGAAAAATAGGTCGTGTTGGCCCGTGGCTGCTGCTGTGTGGAGAGCGACAGGTTCAGCGTTTCCTTCCACGGCCCCGCGGTTGATGAGAAGTTGAGCCGTGGAGGGATGATGATGGCACAGCGCTAAGCTGAGGGCATCGTGGTTGAGGCTGCCGTGATTCTGGGAAATGCGTCCAAGATCTGTCAAGAAGCCCTGTGGGATTTGTGGGTCCACACACTTGCAGAGGTTCTTGGAGGGCTCGTGCAAAGAAGCTCCGTGGTCAAGAAGCCAGTCGACAGCACCATTCTGTCCATTCATCGCGGCGAAGTGAAGAGGGCTGCCCTTGGCCGGTCCCGTGAAGATGCCAGTTTTTGTTGGAAAAGTGTACTCTGGCCCCAATGGGTGAGGGCCCTCTGCCTTCACGGATGCGCCATGAGCTAGAGCTTTTTCCATCAAGGGGATCAAGCCGTGGTAAGCACCCCATCGCATGGCCCTATCCGGATTGCCATCTTGTTGGAAGAGGATAGGCTCGTAGCTGGCGCGAATGTGACGAGAAGTTTGTGCAAGGGATAAAAGTGTCAATGTGCGGTCTTCGCGGTCGGTCCTGGTGATGTCCAGGAGATGCTCATAGATGGCCAAGTGAAGCTCGTGGGGGAGGTACGAAAAGCAGTCTCGGTCCATTGTGAAGTGCGTTGGGAGTCAAATCGAGCTGCTGAATGCTGATACAAGATGATTAACTTCTGTTGGGGGACATCAAAGATGAGATATACTTCAGAGACATACCTAGGGCCTGACCGGTGTCAAAGGAGGTTGAGGGACTGGCGCGTCACCTGACGACCCTGGGGCATGTCATTGACCTCGTGGACGATCGTGGGGTACCTGCCAAGGGCTGGAATTAGGTACTGATGTAACCCTGCCCAGCCCCCGCCGCTGTCAGTGCCCCGCCCGCGGCCCCGGATTTTAGCGTCCGATTCGACCTCGGAAAAGTGCCCTGAGTGCCAGATCTTCCACGCCATTTGCTGGGCAATTTGACAGGCAGACTTTCATCCCTTAGACACCTGTCATACGAGATTCCGCCGATCATCGAACAAATTAGAGCCGTCCAGTTGTCCCCGTGATCAGCTTCCCACGTGTAACCGCCTACCGCTACTTCTCCTGAGCGTCCATCCTCTGAGCCGCTGCTGGCCGACTCTGTTCCTCGCGGATGCGGGCATCACAGACACCAGGGAACATGCAGTCGCATCCAATCTCATCTCCGCGCCTGATGGTTCTCATGGTGATGGAGTACCTCCCCTGTCTGTGTATCATTTCGCCATTGATGATGTCAGTCTTGCGAGACTTGATGCCATGCGTGTAGCCATAGCGCGCGGGGCCGGTCATGAGCAGGAGCGAACGAGGAGGAAGCACAAGCTCCCACGACGGGTGTTCTGGTGACGGCTCTTCCGGTTTACTTTTCACCGTCATCGTCGCCTGGCTGTCGGGAGCAGTCGCAGCGGACTCTGCCTTGGTACCAGATGCACCCTCCATTTTGCTTTCCGATACTGACGACTGGAGAGACCTTCTAGGCAATCTCATCTTGCGGGCGTCGTTTGCATCCGACATTCTGAACACCATGGGAACAGCGCTGCCATACGACAAGCTGTACAGGGCTTCGCCGAACATGGAGTGCGTGTCCACGTGCGGAGGGATGCCGGCGCCAGGAGGGTAGTACTGTGCGGTGAACTGGTCGGGGAGGTAGTCTTGGACGGGCAGACGAGGGAGGAAGTCGGTGATGTACGAAGGCACAGGCGTGAAGCTTGTCTCGGAGGCGCCAAAGGTGGTGTAGTCGAAGTGGTAGCCAAAATGCTGGCTAATGCGTCTCTTGCCGTCCAGGCGAGGGTCGACGGCGTGGAAGGCGGCGATCATGGCGGCCTCCTCATCCTCGGTGATGAAGTCGTGGATGAGCAGCAAGCCAATGTCGTCCCATCTTTGGATCTTGGGATTCTCGGGATCCGTGACAGGGACGGGCGCCGACGGCATGTTACGTGGTGTCGTGTAATCAGGCACGTATTCCCGCCGCGGTCTGATGAAGCGTCGTCGTTGATGGAGCAAAATTTTGGCGGGGCTTCAAGCCAAACGCCCGCTGAAATTTTTGGCGCAACGGTTTAGCGGCTGCTGGTACCTAAACGCATAGGACTGAAGTCGGATGGCCCGTGCAGTTGCGTCAGTTGCCAGCGGGGTCAGGGCCATCTTGGGAGATGTCAGTCAAGCTCCTGTCGCTTCAAAGGGTGATCGTTGGACAACAAAACAATGTAAAATTGATGGAAGGTGCAATTTGTTGCAATGGTTGAGATGATCAAAATGTGAAAATAACCAATCGAGCGGTGACACACGGGCGCATCAAACCGACACGTCCAGCAACACCAGCGTTGCATCGCGACCATCACGGCTGCTGATTGGCAGGAAATTGCATGAACTGGAGGATGATCGTTCTGTTCAAGAGAGAGCAAAATGGAGACAGAAACGAAAGAACCAAACCAAAATGGATTTTGCAGTGTAAAGGGAAGTCTTTGAGAAAACCCACCCACGACATCACTATGAATGCAGTCAGAATTTGTTGTTCTGGGGAAGAATCAATTTGTGGGCACTCATCGACCCAAAACCAGCAGTTCCCCTTCTGCACGTGCGTCGCCCATCGGCACTGGGGATGCAGGTCCCGCTCACAAGTTGCACAGCAAGAAGATGCTCCTTCCGTGTCTCGATCTTAACTCATTTCCCAACGTTATGTTCCTTCCCAACTTCACGAAAAATGGACAACAAGGTGCTCAAACCTGGAAACATTGCGGCTTCCGAAAATGGAAGTGTTCAATCCCCCAGGCGATCTGGCCCAAGTACCACTACTATCTACCCATCCGCGAGGGGCCGAGGGCATCTCAGTCACTGACACAGGCAACCTGGAAGTGACGAAGGACTTCATTGACTTGGATTTCACGAGCCCCAAATAACACTTCAATGGCGGAGAAGATGACGGCAGTTACCAGCTACCACCCAGATTAGACGAACCTGCAATGGAAACACGGTGAATAACAGTGAGTCCCGATACACAATAGCAAGGCCAAAATTCCAGAATAGCAAGAAGGAAAGGACGAGGTTGACTCAGGTCCTTGAGACTCTAGACATCCGAGTCACTGGTGAAGTGCTCGCGCCTTCCTACAAAATGCCAATATAAAATCGCCAGTCTAGTCATCGGCCTCCGTGTTCTCAAGGCAAGAACTTTCCTCTCAGAACCCACAACCTCGAACCACCCGCAGTCTGCCGATAACTCAGTCGACCGATACACGCCTTCCAGGCCACAAGCAAGGCCCAAAGCCACAGAGAAGAAAACAGACAAGGACGTTGCACTTGCGCACAAAGACGACCAAAATGTCCAACGCTTTAACCCAACATGACTCGGTCTTTATGTATTTTACTGATGTCTTTTTATCCGTCACTCACTCTCCCAGATACTGACCTTGCCATGCATTTTCTAGAGCCTACAAACGGAAACGCATAGCCGAGGAAGCGGAGAGGCAGAGGGAGAAGAGAAGGCAGGAGCGGGAGAAGGAGAAGAAGGCGAAGGAGGAGAAGAAGAAAAAGAAGGAGGAGGAGGAAGCTGCCAAGACGAGCAAGTAATCTCGTCTTGCATGGTCCGTTGAGGATGCACCTTCCTTCCTACTCTTTCTGAGGCGGTGATGAGCAGAACGTGAGGGGAACATCAAGCGATCTTGTTTGCGATGTCATGATGGAATCAATGGGCAAGAAGGAAACTTGAAGTGAGGGATGGCAACAGGAACGTTGGAGCGACGGGAGGTACTGGAGTTTGGTTCCAGACTTGGCCAACTGGACCGGACGAGGCAAGATGAAGTCCATCGCCCACAGTTTGTGCGCCACAGGAACTAGATGCCCAATGCACAAAATGATCATGGACAAACGTGATTCATGGGTGATGGGTCAAGTGTCCAAGATGGYCAACCTCTGAGCAGATTGCCCCTCGAACTCGATGGCGAGAATCACAACTATAAGACTTCCCTACTGCCCTCCCGTGACCAGTGACAGATTTCTCATTATCCATTATCAAAAGCAACAGTGACAAAACTCCCAAACCTACTCACAATATCAACAACCATCTTTGACGTTCCCACAACCTACCAAGTCAACCAACCCACCTAACTCGTCAACATGCCCATCCGGTACGTAATCATACACCCATCCAGCAGCTGGCTCACTCTCTTCTCTCCCTGTCCATCTTGGTCAAATAACCCAAGCCTACCTAACTTCTTTCGTTGAATATTATCCAGGAGACCAGGCTCCCCAACGGGCCCGGGGGACCGGGCAGACAAAAGGAACTATAGGACGACGGAGGAACAGGCGAAGAAGGCAAAGGAGGAGAGAAAGAAGAAGGATTCCTTCAAGGAACTGGAGGAGAAAGAGAAGAAGGAAAAGGAAGAGGAAAAGAAGAAGGAGGAGGAGGAAAAGGCTTCTAAGAACTAAAAGGGATTCAGTACTATTGTTTGCTTGTTCTGTTATAGTAGTGAGAAGGTCAGGATGTTGTAGGACCCAGTAGGGTGGGTGGTGGAATCTAGATCAGTGCTGGCACACAAGTCAAGTCACGGGGGGTCTGATTTGACTTGCTTGTAAAGAACAAGAATCCGATGTATTTGACTTGTTTTGACCCCTGATTTGACTTAGGTTGTCTTGGTTCACTTGACTTGCGTCAATACCGGTAATAGACTACGATACACCCACCTCCAGATACACACAATCTACCGGGCTAGGGACATTCTAGTATACGTATGTCTGCGCTTTGAAGAAACAAGTCCAACAAGTCAAGTCAAGCTTTGGATTTGGCTTGCTTTGAGGAGAGTGTCCGGCGACTTGACTTGCCTCCTGACGCGCCGATTTGACTTGACTTGTATATGACTGGACTTGTGTGCAGCACTGATCTAGATGGGACTGATTGGGAGTTGGAGAACCGGGAGGGGATTCGAGTATGACGGTTTGACAAGCAACAGGTAGTAGGAAAACGGACTGGAAGGTCTAGAATGGTGGAATAGTTCGAGGTATACCTCCCACGTATAATGGAGCAAGACAAACAACCTCTGGCTTACGTCCATGAACCATGGTGGTGATGAACGATCGTCCAATCCCACAAGTCCAACCCCATGAAGCATAGCAAATAAACCCACAGCAACTCGCTCGAAAACGAGAGCATTTTGCCACGAGGCAAAAGGTATAAAGACCATGCCCATGCACAATTCGCTTCCTGTTTTTTTTTTCTTCCAGCATCGACAAGCCCCCGACCAAGAAAGCAACCACAAGACGACCTCCACCAAGAGCATCTTAAGACATCAACAAATACTCAACGACCAAACAGCAAAATGGCTGACAATCGGTACGTCCCAGACTGCCTCCCCGGCATTAGCATTCTCGCTTTCTTCCTCTTCGCGTTATTCGCTCTCTACGTGGACCGCAAACTGACCTCTTTGTTTCTCAGCGACGCTGCTAAGGAAGCGGAGAGGAAGAAGAAGGAAGAGGACGAGAAGAAGAGACTTGAAGAGATGGAGAAGGAGGAGAACAAGAAGAGAGAGGCGGCCGACAAAGAGAGACGGGAGGAGAGGAAGAGGATAGAAGAGGCTGCTAAGAGCAAGTAGGCTTGCTGTGCTGCTTGGTTACCTTAACCCTCGGGCGTTGAAGCTTATGGTAGGATTGTAAACGCGGGTGATGATACTGTAGGTATTGGTCTAGCCAAAGAGTGAAGGGAAAAGAAGAGGAAGTAGCGGATATGACCAGTCAAAGAACAGTTTGCCATGATACGGTGTAATCAGCTCTAACCAGAGTAGGAAGTGATGGAATAAAGCCCGAGTTGATCGAATGAAAACTGAATGACCTACCATAAGAATCTGTTTACAGCTTGTGAAGCAAACTTCCCGTTATGAGCCCCTATTTGTACTTCGGTAAACTGCCCTCAAGATATCTGTAGGCCAGTCAGCAAAACCGTGCTTCATGGAAACGGCGTGAATCGCTCTAGAAATATCGTTGGTATCTCTCCCTCGCTTGCACTTGATGAAACAAGATGAAGGAAAGATCATGATGCATGCTGCTCCAAAGCCTCAAAGGCCCAACACTCTCAAACAAAACAAACGGCCTTTCTGAAGGAAACGTCCAAGGTCCCGTTACTGTTCAACTGAGTGCAGACGTATAGAGATCCTTGTCCTGCCGACTGTCAGTGATTTGCATCTTGTACCATCACCAAAGCAGCCTGCGCAGTATAACACACACCTTCTTTTCGAGTCTACACAAACACAAACTAACCAGAGCCGCAAACATGGTGTACTCCCACAACCGGTACGTCCGTTATCCTTTCAAACCTAGTACCCCAACTAACCTGCGCTTTCCCAGTGGCGATTCCACAGCAAAGATGCAAAAGGCTTTGGAGGACGATCGAAAGAAGGCAAAGGAAGAAGAGGAGAGGAAGAAAAAGGAAGTGGAGGAGGAGGAAAAGAAGAGGAAGGAGGAAGAGAGTGCGAGGCAGGCACGGGTCCAGAACACGTATACTTTTACCGTTCTGGTGAAGAAGGCGTGATGTCGGCTTTGGGTATGAGAGGGAATGTGGGGGGGTAGAGGTGAGTGGGATTCACATAGGTACATAGGTAGCATCGTTGTAGAAAACGACGTCGGGTAGGGCTGAGCTGACTGCCTGCTGAGTGAGCTTGCGGCGATGGAACATCGGTTTTCTTTGGTTGTGTTCGGCGGAATGGAAAGGTGGGTTCGTAGAAAAAAGGCATTCATACCGACAGGAATAGGAACTATTGGACAATGGATGCCTGTGAGTGACTGTAAGCCCCGCGGAGTGTTCGAGTTACGAAAGATGTGACAAGATCCTGTGATCCTTCTCATAACTCCCAAGTCTTCATGTCACGGTCTTTCAAGGCCCCCGTGCAAAGGGAAGGTGATGACCGTGCATCAGGTCATGCAAGCGAGCGCGGAAGTCGCGATGGATGCAGTTGACCTTCCAGTGGTGCAACATGCACTTTATCTGGCAGCCTGGCTTCCGTTGCCCAAATCGACAACCCTTAAGGCCAGTTCGGTTCCGCGTTAACAAGTTAGGGGAAGTTAAGATTTGCAGTATTCGGGTCGCAGTAAGCATACTGCTATACTGCGCTCGTGTAGCGTTCGGCTCAAAAACCTTATTTTCATGCAAATCGCTGCACTTAGCTGCACTTTCTCCAAAATATGCATTTGACCAATCAGAGGGCTAAAAATCATAGGATCCTTACTGCGATTCCTTACTGCCGTACTGCTCGAGGACCCTAAGTTAACGCAGTAAGAAACACCAACACAGTGCTCAACCCCCTATAAATATAGGTGGTCGCCGTTGTAAAAGACAATAGATGAGGCTATTCCCAATTGAAATCTACCATCTGAGCTCTACAGTGCGATGCACAGTATATATACTATACCTTCTTTCTATTGCATTAATGTTGCATTACTGTGCTTGTACAGTCAGCACCCCTGCAAATGCAACACCCTATACGAGCAACCCCCCTGTAATTGCAACACTTTCAGCCAAAACTACCCTTTTTATAAGGGTAAGCGCAAATCTGCAAACAGCAACAGCAAATAAGCGGATTTGCTGCTAGTTTTGTATGAGAGTAGGGTTATAGAGTGGGATTTGACCGGTGATTCTAGGGGTAAGCGGTTACTTAGCATAGTATTTTTTTGGCGGGCTGGAGAGAAAGTGGTCTGTGCACGGCACCACTTACAACAACCCCCCTATAAATGCAACACCTTAGGGCCGGATTTTTGGTGTTGCTGGAACTAGGATATTGACTGTATACAGCTGCGGACCCTGCACGGTAAGAGGGTGGTTAAGCCCAAACCCCTAACGCGGACCCGAACTGGCCTTTAAACTCGTATCGCCAATTGTCTAGTTATTCGTAATTATTCCCATCGCCATTCATAAGCTGAAGGCCTCCAAGAACGATAGTTGGAGTTCAGCTTCAAAAAGTTCCGTTCCACGGGAGTGGCCCCTGCAGGAAATGTAAGCCATCCCGCGCCTTCGGGACAACTGGGCTTTCCTCGAGCGCCAGCATCAGAACACGGCTCGACAAGTCCAGGGAGTTCGCTTGCACGAGGTTGCACAAAAGTAATTCCCCGGCTGGTGCGGCACAGTTCATTCCCATCCTTCTAGAAAAAGCCATTCATGTGTTGCTCACAGGCACCCGGTTGTGCCTACAACTGAAATCCGACGTCCTCGGATGGGGATGCCATTGGTCACAGTCCTGTGGGATGCGAGATACAGCTGAGGGCTGATACCAAAGTTACTGTAAGATTCAGCGGTGGTTGATGCATCAAGGACACTCGCACCAGATCGAATTGGCACATTAATTTCAGGAATGTCCAGATTATTTGCAAATGGCATCTGCCAATCGTACTATCACTTGAAGCGATTCACATGTTTGTTGCAAGCAGGTCCAATGTTTGGTCCTGCTCCAACAAACTGCCGTTGCCCGTGGGCCCGTGCCGGCCTTCACAGCGGCAGAATCACCAACAAAGTTATGGCTCTGACGGGATGGCGTTATTGGCGTAAAATTACACAGCCCCCTAAGCCACCCGTTACCGCCAGAAACTCGGGGTCCTTCAGGGGCCTGATAGGGCACAGAGCTGCCTGGAAGGAAGTGGGGGCCCCGCGTAAGGCCAAGCGTCCCGCCACATCCCGTCGTCCTCGAGGTCAACATCATGGCCAATCACCAAACCAACCACCAAACTATCACCAACCAACAAAAACTATCACCAACAAGTTGCCGATCTCTCGAAACGATCATTCGACAACAAAAGCAATTTCATGCCCCTGCTAATCCGACGCTTTTCGAGAATTCACAGTCAATTTGGACCATGCGATCGCAATCACGAACTTCGAAGCGCAGAAACGAGATTTTTCGCATTCCTCCGAGACCCTGCCAGGACTCGGAGGATCCGAGGCCGATGTATGTCACAGCACCGATGTAACTCTGCAGCCCTACGATAATGACCTTCCAGAACAAGACACAGCGAGTACAGTGCCACCCTTCTCGGTGGGCGGAACGACGCCAGGCTTCCAATCACGCAGAGTCCTAGACCGGAACTGGCTTCGAGCTTCGAGCATTCTTTGCATCCTTCTCCCGCTGGCATCATTCCCCGTGGGCCCTCGTGGGTATGGCTGACGGGAGGCATACCGTTCTATCAGTCGGTGGAAGCAGGGAGGCCTGATACTGGCATCGCGCGCACCGGCGTTGGCTTGGATCCCTACCGCCAGAAAACCAGGAGTGGACACTGGCCCCGGTGTGCCTCTTCCCGGCGTTATGGAACTGAGGCTCCAAAGGGTTTTGACGAACGACAAATACTTGCGCCGCTCGGTTGCGACCGACGTGGGTCTGCGATACTGGTGAGCCTAGGAGGCGTAGTCCCTGATAAGACTTCATCGTGCCGCGCTAACTTCTTTGGTCACAGTTATGGCACGGAGGGACCCCCATTTTTGCGAGTCAATGAGGGCCCTAGTGCCAATCTCCCAATTGTGATGACCTCAGCACTGGGCCTCTCCATTGGTGGTCATGCCGACGGCACGGATTTTGACAAGCGAATTGGTCGAGACTCGAGCCGCGAGAGATGCCCGGACGTCAACTACCGTCGGGCTTAGCGAACAATGGACCCCAGCCTTCAAGGGGCCAACATCTGGGAGAAGGATGTGATGTAATACACGCTCGGTGTCTACATCACAGTGACAGTGCCCTCAGGCAGCGATTTGGGGGCTCTTCCCTATCAGTCATCAGTCATACTTCCTGGTCCTTACTGAGCGCGACTGCGATGAGGACTGAGGCTTGGATAATCTTGGACATCACACCGACGGCATGCCTGGCATCGTGATAGGGGTTGGACAAAGAGATATAAGGAGCGGTGCTGTTGCTCCTTGGAATAAGTTCTCGACATCACCAACGAACATTCCAAGCAACACAAAGACAACAGCAACAGAAACAACAAGTCAACACCTACCTTAACCTTTAACGCCTTCTTCCCTCTTTACAACCGACAACAACACCAGCAAACACTCTTCCAACTCGTCACAATGAAGAACATCCTCCTCCTGACCGTCTCCCTCCTCGCGGCCTCCACCGCCGCCCTACCTACTCCTCCCTCCTCCACCTCCAACTCTCTTTCTGCCACCGACCCCGACTGCGGCCGAAGCGGCTACAACTGCGGAGACCCCGAGCCTTCGGGCACCGCGATCTCCATCACCGACAGTGGCCGGAGCGGGTACAACAAGGCCCGTGACCAACAGGCCGATACCGACGGGAGGAGCGGGTACAACAAGCGCACTCCTGGAGGACGAAGCGGCTACAACAAGGTTGAGGAAGATGTTGAGGTTTCCGTGACTGCCGATACGGATGGACGCAGCGGGTACAACAAGCGGGCGGACACTGATGGCCGGAGTGGCTACAACGGCGGTGACGACGGCACTGTTTCCGTAGCCGGTGGTCGGAGCGGGTACAACAAGGTCCGGAAAGCTGAGCAGTCCGCCGACACCGATGGTCGGAGTGGATACAACAAGCGCACTCCCGGAGGACGGAGCGGATACAATGACATCGGCAAAGACGACGGCACCGTTTCCGTCGCCGGTGGAAGGAGCGGGTACAACAAGGCCCGTGACCAGCAGGCTGACACGGATGGACGCAGCGGCTACAACAAGGTCCGGGAAGCTGAACAATCCGCCGATACCGACGGTCGTAGCGGCTACAACAAGCGCGCTGATACCGATGGTCGCAGCGGTTACAATGGATCGGATGATGAGACTGTATCCGTTACCAGTGGCCGCAGTGGGTATAACAAGGTCCGCGACCAACAAGCTGATACCGATGGTCGCAGTGGCTACAACAAGCGCACCCCGGGGTCTGGAAGGAGCGGGTATAACAACGTGGAGGATGGTGCCGAGGGCAACTAACTAAACATTGTTGGGTTCGCATAGGCGGCTTTTTTGTCTTTTGGATATCACGTTCTACGGAGTTCTGTGGTGTTTGGAAGTGTTTGGTGGTAAAGGGCTGGTACCTAGAACAGTGGTTGTTTACAGAGGTGGTTTTTATTTGGTTTTCGGGTAGAACTTAGAAGCGGCAGGGGGTGCTGCAAGCATCGCGAGATGCGGGGTTTGGCGGTTTGGTGTTTTCCTCTTCTTTTTTGTCACTGCAGTATACCAAAGATTTTTACGAGTCACCTCACCACTTGATTCCTTTGAATAGAATCTTGGATAGAGTAGTCCTAGAGCAATATCTACAAATCATCATCTTTTCCCCTGTTGCTGATGATCGTGAGGCGCCTCATCGGTCATCGTGGGATCTTATTCTTGGGGCTACAGGGGCTTCAGGGGCTTCGGCGCTTCCAGGTGTTCATCCGGTTCTGTCGAATATAGGGGGTTCAGAGCTGGCACTACTCCATCACCTCGATGGAGCTCCAATTTTTGGGTGTTTGGCGTAGTGGTCAGACGTATCTGACAGGTTCTGGACACCCTGAGACGCCGTGGCGGACCCAGTGCTCTCTCGCCGTGTTAGTGTTAACAACATCGAGGACACTCATCGAAATCTCGCCGTTCCCCCGGAAATTACCCTCAGGACACTGTGTTCAGTACCTTACATATTTCTCATGCAAACCCCGCGTTGTGCCCTTGGTTGCTCCTGCCTTGAGAAATTCCCTCTGGGTCTCGTATTTGCATCGCCTTATCGCCGATTTTTCACCTGCGGAGCCCACATCAAGGGAAACCACGACTGCCCTGGCAGGGAGGGGCGCTGGACCTCCCTGCACTGCCAGGTGAACTGAATTGAACCCCGCCTGCCACTCCAATTCTTTTCCAGAACACCAACATCGCCGCATCACAATATCAACAAGCTTCACACATTTCCTGATGCCTTACCTTTTCTTCCTCCCATACGTCCGAAATCTTGGATGCCTCTCCTTTTCCAGCCTTACGCACCATCCATGTTACTCAGTATGCTGCCTGACGGTGGTACCTGCATGCGGCTTACACCAACCAGCTCGCTCCAAAACCAGAACTTCGGACTCTCGGCGCCCGCAGGCGAGACGATAATGTGAGATCTATATTTCTCTAGCGCAGGTCAGCATTGAACGCATCCACCACCCATGTCTTCTCAGCTGCTCAGCTCCTCAGCCCTACTTGTGCGTCGGTACCGCAAATGGAGAGGTAGTGCTTGTAGGTTGCCACCTTGCGCGAGTTTCTTCATCCGAGTCATTGCTGACGGAGTCACAGGTATTGCAGACTGCGAGGACATGTGGTTGACGAATCTATGCGCTGTCGGCGCTCCGGTGGTAGGAGCTTTGTTCCACCTCCGGTAGGCCGGCAGGGAGGCCGGCAGGGAGAAGCATCAAATGCCCGTAGGAGTGGTCTGAGCCCCGGAGTCGGGACCGGATGTCATGCCTTCGGCTTTCCGGACGTATCGCCGGTGAGTGGGACTGGTCTCCTTGAACTGGTGAGGTTGACTCTGGCTAACTTTCCGTCGTAGATCTGATAACACTTCCGCGGCCGACTCGCCTCCGGATAAAACAGAAAGACGAAGACACAGTTTCCCGGCGCGGTTGAGCATTTGCCCTTACCTGTGGAGTCCGGTTTTGAGCGGCATGATAACATTCCTGCTGCAGCTCTTCCAGGTCGAGTACTTACCTCATACCTACCCTCTTGCCTTCCAGAGAACATCTCGGGTGAACAAGTGTCATCTTGGTCACCATCGTGATGATCACAAGGGGGAGACTACAGCGAGTCTGTACTACGATGTTGTTCTCGGTCCCAGTGGCGGTCTCGTCGGCTTTTGTACGTCCCTTCTCCTCCGTTATATGGCCACTGTTCAACCTCAACGAGCAGTCTTCGGTCCACGGCACTGGTGAATGCACCGTAGTCTGCATATTTCTGAGCCCGGTATCAAGCGTTATGCATCAGCTGGTCGCGGTCAATGCAAAAAATATTCCGACAGCCAAGATGCCCGCCGAGGCGGGCATGATCGCTGCACATCTGGAGGAAATGGTTTCTCGTTGAAGAGATAAAAAGGCCTAGTTCCCCTCTTTGGTCCTCTTCTCCTACTTCCTCAGCTTTCCTGACTACAACAGGTAGATCAGTTACATTGACTCTCTCAACATTCTCAGTTCCTCACCTCACACACATCGTTAATCACCATGTCTACTACCCCTATCGCCCCTCCTGACGGAGCTATTGCTACTTCCGATTCTTCAACCACAAGGTCCGATTCTGTCGCACTCACTACCCAGCTTGCTACCACCATCCCCAAGATCGCTGGAAACCCCTCTAACCACATAGATCCTCCTTGTTTCCCCGCGGGCCATTCCCCAATGGAGCGAATGCCGAACGAGATCCTGACCCAGATCTGTGGTCTGGCCGTGTCCGAGACGAAAACGCTTTGTGCCGCTCGAGCTCTAGCACTAGCATCCAAGACCATGCAGCCCTCAGCACAGCGGGCAATGTACAATTCCATTGTACTCGGAGATGACGAAAAGGGCATTTTGCTTCTAAGGAGCCTGCTGCAGTTCCCACATAATCGGGAGCTTGTTCGGCATCTAGAGCATTCCGATGGCCCTAAGCAACACCGTTTCTTCGACATTTTGATGTCCAATGTTCTCGACACCATCTACGAGTGCGAGGGATACAACCCACAACTTCCCCCCGAACTCCTGCGGGAAATTAAAGAGGAATTTGACAAGTTGACTGGGGAGTTCAACACGGTCACCCGAGCCATCATCCACCTCTGTCCCAATATACAATCTTTTAAAGTTCAGATTATGGGCGAGTTGTCTGGTTCTTCCTGCAACCACACCCTGACCCAGCCCAGATCCCTGCTAGCCTGGCCCCGGCAGCCCGCGATAGCCTTCAACCATCTACGCATCCTTGATCTTGATGTAGCCTCCATCGCTCCATGTCGTTTCTCCGCGACAGACGGAGTGATTAGCAGATGCAAGGTAACTTGCCCCCCGACAGTCGAGGACCTGACCCTCCGTCACGAGGATGCTAGCCTCAGCAGAAACTTCCTTTTACCATATATTTTCAACGATACAGACGATAAAAATCCTGCTCCTTGCCTCGACGATCTCTTTCACTTCCTCATGCCCTGTTTCTCGTCGCTCCGCAAGCTCCGCCTCATGGGAGGCTTCGACCACGCCGGTCTCGTGGAGCCCAGCTTTTTGTTTACCCCCCAAATGGTGTGCGACGATAACTGGAACACCATTCTCCCGTACTTCCAGCAGCTCGTCCACCTCGAGTTTGACGGCTACGGTAACCCCTGTCCGCCAGACGACGGGTACAGGAACACCTGGCCCGATAATGTATACCGCTACGGCGCCGACAAGATTATTGCCTGCCTCGGTCAACTCCCCAAGCTTCGGTACTTGAAGCTTCCACTGGTGGATTTGTTCCCGCTATCGCCAGGAGCCTTCCCGGATACGGTGAAAGGACTAAGGCAGTTAGTACTTGAAGAACTATCATGGGATCTGGACCCGGATGGTTTTATTTATGACCCAAACGTACCATACTACTATTGGCGTGGCTTTAAAAAGAGAATGATTCAGTCTATGGAAGGATTAGCTGGAACGCTGGATACAGGAAAAGGGTCCCACCACAACGTCAGGGAAAATCTGCGACAGGCGGCCGGGGGAGAGGAAATCCCAAGGAATTTGGAAAAGGTAGAGCTGTATTACTTTGTGGAGGATACTGACAAGAAAAAGGACCCGAGAGAGCGGTGGGCCAAGAGTAGCCAGTACGTCTCTCTGGAACGTGCGGAAATTGAATACCATGAGGCATGTTTGGCGCACAACCTCGGGTGGTTTCCAACGAAGGAGAAGATATTTACGTGGACGAGGGGATACTGATAGTTTGGGAGGGAGGTACATTACTACCTACCTGTACACTGTTTGGCAAGTCTGGGTTTCACATCGGAGAGTCATTGGAGATTGGACATAGGCCGGACAGATCACATGGGATTTGGAGAGGAGAAATTGGCATGTATCATCTGTATTTGACGCGTCTACAGCCATATGTTTGCAACGTCTGAATTTCACTTGTCTTAAAAGCATCACTTCCACACACAGTGTTGAAAACTGCGTCCACAATGACATCTGTATGTATATTTCAAGCGTCCTTTTTGATCTTATCTCAATTCATCCTCCGCTAGCTATCAAATAGAATGCTTCCAGTCCTGTGGTCTAGTAAGGAGACATAGAGAAGGCAATATAAAGCTTCCCCTCAAAGTAGAGCAGCCATAGGTCTCAAAAGGTGCGGTAGACTGACTACATCACACGATATCATCCATCTTCGAAACTGCCCGCACGTAACTTCGCTGTAGGTCGCCATTGACCCGTCTTTCCCTTCCTTCCCTTATACCATTCAATGGCCCCTTTCCTCTCGGTTATGCCTTCGCCCTGTGCTTTACGCCTCCTGTTTGGTACTATTTGTAAGGTGCAAAATGAGTTAGGCACGGCAATAAGCAAAGATGACCTGAACGATGATCAATTCGTTGATGACCGGGAAAAAGCTACCTCGTGACAGACTCTTCGGACTCTGTCTTAAGTACTTGACTAGGCCGTTACCAAACCTGGCTCGACACGTTCTTGCCTGATAAGCAAAGGCGTGTGAGCAAGTCCGGCCTGGGTCTTCGGGTCCGACATGATGGGAAACCCCATCTCCATGTCTGCCCTATTACAGGTGGCCCCCTCGATAAACCGCTCGTCGTCCTGACGAGTCTAACTAACGCTAAGCTAACATACAACATACATGGATCTGTGGCAGTTGCCCGGTTCCTTCATGCCATGCCCAGTTATGTCATCAGAGTTTCTATGCCCTACTCGGCAGCCATTTGCTGCCATGGTGGATGGCTTCCTGCAGCTGCTCTCTGGCATCCGCGTCGAGCTCATCCCAAGTTCGCATCAGCAAATGTTCCGTTTCTGGAGCCTGCCTCTCACGAAAGACGTATGCGGCCTTAAAGCCGGCACCGGACAACCCTCCACTTTAGATTAGTCCTCTCCGCCCGAGTCGCAGGCGGCTTGACCACCATCAGGTCAATCTTCCTCAAACTAGCAGGAACTCCAGTCCGCACGGACTGGATAAGCTTCCCATCGTCACCCAAAGGCACAGTGAACTCAGTACCCCCGAGGGCGATCAGTGGCGCCTTGAGATACTTTAACTTGTCCATCGCTGGCAAGCAATCAAGCCTTCCCGAGGCGCCAAACCGGGCTGTCATGCCGATGGCGGAAGGACGGTGCCAGCCCATCACTAGCACTTCCAAAGTGTCCTTGTACGCAAGCAGTATGTCGTTCCAATTGAGAGTTTTGACGGGTTTAGAATTCCCGTTAGCGTCGGTAGTAGCCCTGCTGTCCGGATAGCGAATCATCTTGTCGAAGTCGTCAACGAGCCTCAGCTCGCGCAACTTCTTGTTTGTGCTCAACCAGGCAGCAAAGATTTCGATACTGAAGAGGTCGTACGGCAGTTCGGATTCAACCCTGTTTCCTACAAGGGTGAGCCGCTCGATGTGTTGAGGCAATACGTGGGAGGTAACTACGAGAGACGACGAAAGTGGTAGTAAAGATCTTAATTATTTGAAGGGACAGTGAGAGAAACTATCTATATGTACAGGATAACAATATGTAAATCGTATCTGTCATGTGCCAAGGAAGCTGAGACATGGCGATGGCTGGAATAAATACCCTGTCTAAGTACGCCGACTACACGTTTTAATCAACCCGATAATTAGCCCTTTGTCTCAAACTCTGGGCGGATCTACGTCGCTAGAAGGTCACCCAAACCGCCACATGAAGTTACCTAGTTCTCGAGTGTCTCTGCCTACAAAAGCTGGCTCGATGGCCGGTACTCAATAACTTTCCATTTCTTCCTCATCCCACCCTCCCCGCCGCTGCCACTCACAGGCGGGTTCACTACCATCAGATCCATCTTCGTGCACCTCGGAGGAAGTCCATCCAGCACCAGGCCAATGAATTTCGAATCCTCCAGATCCAAAGGGTCACTCCATTCGCTGGCGCCGAGAGCGTGCATCGGCGCTTAGACATACCGCAACTTCTGCATCTCTAGCAGACAGTCGAGAATCTTTGAGGGTCCGAAGCGCGCCTCCGGGAAGAGGCCAAAGGGACGGTACCGGTCCATTGTGAGGACCTCTAATGTGTCCTTAGATTTAAGGATGATGTTAAGACGCTCGATGTATTGAACTATACGAAGGAAGGGACTACGAGACCGCCAAAGCGGTAGTGAATATCTTGACCGATTGAAGAGAAATAGAAAGAAACAATAGAGGAGGACGAAGTCCGATTATATATACACGGTAACCATGTGTGGATTGTATTTATTTACCAGCCTCTGTCTCCGACTCTTGGTCAGTTTTCCATGATAAAAGCTCCGCCCATACTGTCTCCAAACGTTTCCGAGCTCAGTACCGACAATACCTAGCACTACAGCCGGAGCTCAACCACCCTCCACTCCTTCCTCTTTCCCTCTTCCAAGTCCTCCCCGCTAACCACCCACAGCCGAGTTTTTCACCATCACCTCAATCTTCTTCCACCAAGGAGGAAGTCCGGTCCGCATGTACCAAGTAATCTCCCAATCCTCCGCACCCCGAGGGAGACCGAACTCACTACCGCTGAGAGCATGTAGCGGCACCCTGAGATATCCCAACTTCTCCATCTTGGGGAGGCAATCGAGCTTGCAGGGGACTCCAAACCGTGCCTGTGGGACTGCCCAGAGAGGATGATACCAATCCATTTCGAGGACCTCCAGTGTGCTCCGGTAGGTGAGCAGGACATCGTTCCGATTCTTGGCCTGTGGCTGGCCGTTGCGGAAGCGCTTGTAACTAATTAGCTTGTCAAATCCGTCAAGCATTCTCAGCTCGCGCAGCTTGGTGTTGCTACTAAGCCACTTGTAGAAGATGGTAAGGTCGAACAAATGATAAGGGAGCTCCGAATTTGTCTCATTCCCAACAAGCGTGAGATGCTCGACCGGGGGGGGCAAACCGGTTGGGTACCCAGGGACGTAGCGCTTTATGTTCGTGAGGGTGAGGAGCGCGCCGAAGTCGAGTGTCAGAGACTTCAGCTGCGAGCGGCGATCGTCGAGGAGTGTGGCGTACATAGGAGGGTTGTGGATCGGCTGGCTTGCGGGCTGAGGCCGCTCGGGATGTCGGGGGGGTGCGCCGAAGCACAGGCGAGTGGCCGTGAGCTTAGGGCATAGTTGAATGGTCGCCATCACGACCTGGTCCTCCAGAGTGTGCAGGTTGATAGCCGTTGAGTCGATCACGGAAAGTGACATGTGAAGGTTGTTTTGATTCAGCCTCTGCAAGGTTTCCTCAAAAAGGGGAACCGTTCGGTGGAAGAAGCTGTCGTGGATGAGGCCCTTGACAGCGGTGGTGGACAGGAGGGGATATATGTAAAACAAGAACTCTCCCAGCACCAGCGGCCGAGGTGTGAGGAATCGGTACGGGATCGGGCGCACATGATCGTTGATGGCGGCTACGAAGCAACGCACGTAGCGTCTGTTGCTCGGGTAGAGCAACAGGCTGCGAAGAAGGCGCATGAGGGCGCCGGTGGTCTTGACCATAGCAATCTTGAACAGGGCACGTTGCGCCGGGTTAGAAAATGTCCTCGAGACAAGGGCCAGGGCGCGAAGGTCGTTGTATGCCGGGCTCCAGGTGTTGGACGCCGTTGAGTCCAGGTAGGGTTTGACGATGTCTTTGGTGAAAGTGTCCGTCTGCTCGGAGGGCGAGACGCCGGCGATGTCGCCGCAGAATTCGGCAATGATCTCAAGCACCTCCTGGGGGAGCTGCTGAAGTGTCACCGTTCCCGGGAGGAATTGTCGCTGCTCAATAGGCGCCATTGTTGAAAACATGAATGATGGTGGTTGTATGTTTGTTGTACTGCCTCGTTTCCCTCTAGGAATCTTGTTTGTCGTGAACCGTTATATATGAAAGGCTGTTCTAATGATCAGCTCAGGTAACAGGAGTCATCGGGGTGTCGTTGAATAATGAAAGGGCAACCTACCTAAGCGACTGTTGCGCAAATCGTGATGGGCCAGGGTGGGATGAGGTCTCAACCCGGCGACAAGGTGTCGAGGGTCGGCGTGGCGAGCTTGAGCCGAGGCCCGGGAAATGGTGCTGGATAAGAGACGAATTGGTGGCGGGATCGATGGAAGTCGACGACAATTGTCAATCAGTCGAGTAGAGAAGGTCAATCGACTGCGACAGTTGGCGTGGTGTCGCACCTTGTTTTCGTTGAGTCTTTTTGTGCAAGACGGATGGATGAAGTTCGATTAAATTTCGACGTTGTCGTAGTAAGGCGCGTCGTTGTAGGGAGTTGTGTAGTTAACGTTGCGATCCCTAGAGGAAATTGAAGGTGGGCGGATGGAGATGTTGAGTGGAAGAAGTTGGAAGGAGGGGCAGCCAGCGGCCGGACGATTAAATATTACAAAACGCGTCGCCCAGTGAAGGGCCCCAAATGTTATCGGCCGGTGAAGGGGTTCGGCCGGTGAAGGGGCCCGGACCCCGGTCAAGTGCCGGTGAATGTGCGGGAGCAAGTCACTGTGAACGGGCCCACTCCCGGCCGGCTCTTGCCGCCCTTGTTCGCGGCCGGCAACTATCTCAAGTTCAACCCTTCACTGGAAGGAACTGAGGACCGTGYAGCGTCGTCCATGGTGACCTCAGCTGTTCAACACTGCCGTTGCCAGGAATCATAGTTGTGGACAAGTGAATGGTCGTCTATACGTCTATACACGGTTGCAATGCTGATGGCTGAACTCGCTTCCTTTTTGCTCGTCGAGGACCGGATATTACGATATGATCTCTCGTTCCTTTTCAAATCCACGTTCCGTGTGTGCATTTCGGTTAAACCCTTCTCCTCATGAGAGTCGACTCATGCAAAAGCTTGGCCTATTCCATGTCCTCAGTTGACCCAGCGAGCCGTGAGTCAGCCAGAGAAAACATAACTGGCGCGACATGTCTGACAGAAAACCACCAAGACCTGTAGTTGAGCCCGCGGTTGATGCGCCGGATGCGGTGCCAGCACTCCTGTGAGTCTGTGAAGATCTGGATCATGGTTGTGGCGGGGCGATGTCGTTCCTTGGTGTGAACGGCAACAAGAAGACTATTAAGAGACGAAACAGATCCAGATGCCCCCGAGGTCTCTGCGACAGAGACGCACCCAACTTCGACAGCTCAACCGAGCCGTGGTTCAACCAAGCGTAGCCTCGACGCGGCCGACACCACGGCACTGGCCCCGCAACCCAAGAGGCCACAGCCAGACCTCCCTCTGAGGACGCTGACCACCATGGTTAATCGCCAGAAGGTTCATTTACCCTCATGGTGCTAAGACCCCCGATCCTGCCTGAGTGACGGAATAGACTGTCTTGTACCAAGACCGCACACCGAAGCCTGAGAAACTGAAAAGCATGGGAGTCATAGCGAAATCGGCAGCAACTTCATGATGGTCTAGTTTGTCGTTAGCCCAAGGATTGCGAATTACTACTCCATAACCTCCGTAATTCATGGTAAGTCTGTACCTCTAAAGCTTCCTTATCCTATCTCCGTCACCTCCGATGACATAGCGAAGGTTGATGCGGGTTAAAGGAAAAGCCCGATGGTTCTCCAGGTGTAGTGCTTTTCGTACCCTTCCATTACTGATTCACCAACCTCGTCATCGGACTCTCTTAGTCAACGACCCATACATCTAACTTTCTCAACAACACAGGAAGTTCAATCTCAGGCCTTGTCACTTGGACGGAGTATCCAACTCGATGGAATGCTTTCGAACTCCCGAAACAGATTGTACCCATCCTCGTCTTCATCCTGATCCAGCTCGTGGTTGTTCAAGTCATTATTTTCTATGCCACCGCTATCTAACTCATCAAGACTGGCCTTATTGTCCCTGATATAATTTAGGGGGATCTTGGGATGCGGCAGGTGATTGTGAAGAAAGCTGGCATAGCTCGGAACGTCCAGGCCAGATTGGATGGCGGACTCCGGGCCCTCGGAATGTCGTCTGGGCTCACCAAAGCGAAGGCGAGTAGCTGTGATCCTGGTAGGATGAGCCCTAATGTCTCGAGGACGGATTCTCCCTCGTGCGCTGTTTCTCCTTCAGACGGCGCATTATTTGTTCAGTATCGTCTACCGCTTTTTGCATGAGTGCGATGGTAGTGTTGACTATAGCGACCTTGAACAAGGCGAAAGTCTTGGAAACCAGCGACAGTGAGCGAAGGTCCTTGTAGGCAGGTTGCCAGTTGTTGGACGCCGATTTCAGCCACGGGAGTCGACAGAAGTATGTAGATGTTGCTCATAAACTCTGGCAACACCAAGTGACCAAGGGCTGGGGAGGAAGAAAACTAATGGGTAGCCGGCGCACGTGGTCCGTGATGAAAGCTACAACGCATCCTACGTAGCGCCTATTCTGGGGTATAGGAGCAGGATTCGTAGGAAGCACATAAGACTACAACCGGTGGTCTTTCCGACGGCGACCTGGAATAGGGCGCGCTGGGCCGGGTATGCGATATTGTACCATACGGAGGAGGTGATCACGGGAGACGACGAAAGTATTGATGAATATTTTGATTGTTTGAGGAGGTAGAGAGAGAGAGAATAATTATGGAGAAGTAGAGCGAAGTCTGATTACATATATGGGGTAGCTTTTTGTGGATCGTATCTACTTTGTACTAAAGAAGATAAGATACTCTATGGTAACTGTTCAACATGTTGACACCAGTGGTTCAAACTTGGAAGGTTTATTTGGTTCCATGCTTGTCTTAATCTTAGTCCTAGAAAGCGTTTAGTGAATGTGTGGCCACTTCGGGGTCCCGGTAGTCGGAGGGGGCGTCGGCAATGTTGCCGACAAATTCGCATATCCGCGCCTGTACCTCGGTTGGGAGCTGTTTCAAGCGACCATGGTGGGAAAGAAAATACGTTGAATCGTAATTGTCGTCGTCGGCTCAAAGTAATGCGATTGCGACTCGGTAACTCGTCGAGGTTGAGGAAGAGAGTTAACCTTCCCCGCACCGAAAAACTTGCATGTACACAGTACGCACCCCCTACCCAGAAATATGGGGCCGCCCAGCTGATGACACCTGCCATTGTAAGTACCGTTTTTGGCTGCAAAGTTTCGCCTTTCCAATGCAACGACATCGTCCCCAGTAAAAGGCTTAAAATGAGCGGGCAGGAAAGGGACATGGGAATTGCGATCGAAATATTGTAAACTTCCTCACTTTCTCCCATCTTAGCTCTAGAGCGACCTTATCTTGGGCTCTCTAGCGGCCGTAAAAATATACCGAACACCTTACCATTAGATACATCACAGCTTCGGAATGCTCTTAAACGCATTCACGTATCTTACTTACACCATCTGAGCGAAATTGAACACATTTTTTGGATCAAAAAGTCCCGAATAGACTCTGACCAACGTCCTTCCAACCGATTACAAGGCATATCACAGGTTTTCAACGGCATCTCGTCACCTAGGAGAGCGATATGGGAGTCTATCACAGAACGTCACCTTTTTACAGGAACGAGTAAGTGTTTGTCAATCATGTAATTAGTGAGAACGGGGTACCCATAGTGTCAACGGCCAACTGCATAGTTCTAAGTCGTCTACTTGAATCATGATCCATCGCATTCGAGAGCTACCTGCTACCTGTCGATCCTCGGTGCCGTCCATGCCCCTTCCCCCGTCCTCATTCCTCCAGTCCTACTTTTCTCCAGTTGTGTGGCCGGCTTTGCCCAGATCGATCCTCAGAGCCTTGACCTCTGTGATTCTGTCATTCTCCACTTGCTGAACCATCATAACTTCGGCCATCTCCAGTGACTTCGGAAACTTTACATCCGCTTCCACAACCTGGCGGACATCTTGGCCTTCGTTAGGCATGATCAGAATCTCAAGTGGCTCCTTTCCCTCTGGGCATCTCCTGAGATAATGTATGGGAACACTCAGGTATCGGAGCTTTTCCATCTCTGGCAGGCACGCGAGTATACCACTTGGACCAAACCGATCCTTTTGGTGGTATGCCCTTGGCCCGATAATTCTCGAGGGAGTCATCTGGAGTAGCGACCCAGCACCATCCACCACAAGCTGCTCCAGAGTAGCCTTAAATTTGGGCAGGATATGATTCCAGTGGTACATATGTGAGAGAGGGAAATTGTCCAACCCGTTGCTAATTTGGAGGGTTTTGAGCTTTTGAATTGCGCTTAGCCAAGAGCATAAACGGTCAATGTTCAGGAGCCTGGGATTATGTTGCATGGTTAAAGAGCCGATAATCGTAAGATGCTCGACGCTGGATGGACATCTTAAGGACCCATGGACGGCCAAGGAATAAATTCCAGCCTTATTGATAGCACGAAGATCGACAGTCAATGTCGTCAGCAAAGGGCGGCCCTCGAGTTGTTCGATGCACGCAGAGAATCTCGTATCAAAAGGCCAGAACCCCAATAAGCCTTCCTGTTTCTTGTGAGACAGATGACTGCAATACAGATGAAACGCTCTTAGCGAGGGGCATAGCTCAATTATGCCTTGCAAAGACGTAGCAAGTATAACGGAAAGCTGCTCATCCGAGGGTGAGCAAGCAGGGCCGCCCTGTTGAAGTGTGCGTTGTATCAACCAGCCGAAGCGAAATCCGTTCCGAAATTTATGCCAGTCGAAGTCGTTGAAGTTAATGGGGCCGAGTATGTCGACAAAGGCAACCCAACGGGAACTTTCTATCTCATGGCGTCGCTTCTCGGCGTCAGGATGGCGAACCGAAATCGCGAAGAGACATCGTATATAGGGCCTGACTTCGGGGGACTCAAGCAAGCTTCGGAGGAGCTTGAAGTAGGCCGTGGGGTCCCCAACAACGACGACGGCAAAGAGTGCGCGCTGGGCCGGGTTCCGAAAATCATGCGAAACGAGTGACAGCGCACGCAGATCGTCGTAAACTGGCTGAAAGCTCAGCTGGGGCTTTTCGCCTGCTTCCGGTAACGGCTTCCACTCATACGTGTGGCCGTTGAGAAAGGTATTGCCGGAAGGGTCGGTTCGGTAGTTGCGTTGGTCGTACAGGTCGAAGTCGCAGAGCTCGCGAGCTATCTGTTCCTTGAGCTCGAAGGGAAGGCGCTGGATGGGCGCCATCCTCGGGGGCCGTGAAGAATTCATCGAGGATGTTCTCTCGAGGGAGGTATCTTTCCACAATTCCGCGCCGTGGGACAAACGGTCAAGATCAGAGGGGCCTGTAGGTAGACCTGGTCAGAATGGGTTCAGATTGTATGCGGTCACACGGGCGTCACAATCGGGTGAATGCTGGGAGGGCGTGGGTTATACCTTCTGATTTTCAGGGAAGGAAGCCGGCTGTCGTCAAGGTGGTCGTCTACCACCTAACCAGCGAAAGGACACTGCGCTCAAGTGGAAGTCTGCAGCGCCTGGTCGTGGTGACCTCTGGGTGTGGGTGGCATGGAAGGGATTGTCGCAAGGGAGATGTTGGTGGTTGCCTGGAAGAAGATCGCGACGGCGCGGAGCCTTCGTAATGCTCAGCTTGCTTGTGGAAAAGTGGATGTGGACAAGGCGGGGCAGTTGTGAAAGTGAGGAACGGTTTTAGGAAAGGCAGGAAGGAGGCGAGGGGATTGGGTTGTAGCAATTTGCTGCTGGCAGGGAAGGTGAAGGGGAGAAGCTGCCTGCCCTGGCAAAAGCAGAAGCATCAGATGGAAGCCAAGCAGGAGCCTTGCTCGAATATGACGGCAGGCACGAAGGTTCTATCAGCCCGCAGCTTCGGCGGACACGGCGGCAGCATTCACCTTGCCACCCGGCTGTTCCATCCCACCGTGCCAGAGCTCGAATTTGCACATCATGTAGGAGTGTCGGGATTCACGCTATATGACAGTTATAAACTATATAAGGCAAATTACCCAATCTCATCCTGATGGACACAATATTTCGACGACGTTTTGGTTCAGAAGATTCCTTCCAAGGGAGGAAACCCTGATGGCAACACTTCTAGGAAGGCGCAAGTTGCTTTCGTGGAAGGAGTGTATGCCACAGTCCCCTTGAGCCTCCTTATGCCGATAACTAAGGAAATACCCCAGCTCCCTGCACAGCACCTTCCTCATTCCCATCCCCCCATTCTTCCCCTCTCACTACCACGCTCCTCACCCCGATGATCACGTTATGGTTCGAGTCACGGGATCTTCTCTTGACCTTCCCAGGTACCACCACCACCTCAATCCTC
Organism: Neurospora pannonica FGSC 7221; assembly: GCA_009805235.1. NCBI lineage: Eukaryota > Fungi > Ascomycota > Sordariomycetes > Sordariales > Sordariaceae > Neurospora > Neurospora pannonica. The sequence continues at coordinate 38,674 of RANY01000321.1, forward strand.
TCGGCCCCCACCGGAAACTCCACATCCAGTTGAATATCCTGCTCCCGCCTCACCACCGGTTCCATCACCTCCCTCCCATCTTCATCCTCAATCACTTCAACAATCTCAACTCCGGGAACCGTGAACAATGACATCGGGTCAACCCTAACTCGCCTAAGGTAATGCAGCGGCACCTTGATTACCTTCAGCCGCTCCATCTGCCCCAAGCAACTCAAAACCTCCGCCTCGCCAAACCTCCAAAGACGGAATCCCCTAAACTCCTCCAGTAAGATGTGCTCCGATAAGGGCGCGCCAAGCAATAACCCACGATCCTCGACCTCCAGCTCTTCGGGCGAGTGTTTATATTTCAGGAGAATGGTATTCCAATTCCAGGTCCCCCATCCGAACGATGTATTGAAGTGGCACAGTCCGTTCAAGACGCGCAGGCTTCTCAGTCCATGGTTCTCGCTGAGCCAGGTGCCCAGTTCAAACAAACTTATCCGGTCGCGGTGCCAAACGTCGAACCAAGGGTGTCCAATGAGAGAGAGGTAGGTGATGCTGGAGGGTAGACGGTGCTCGCTTTGGTGGGTGAAAGGCAGCGGAGATCCGTCTCCGGCCGCGGTCAGGACGCGGAAGTCGACTGTTAAAGTGGTGAGGAGGGGGTTGGATTTGAAGAGAGTTCGTCCGATGGGAAGGCTGAGAGTCCAGGACGCAAGAGAGTTGATGGAGAAGAAGGTATCGGTAGGACTCGGGGTCTGGCTGAAGAGGAGATGGAAGGCTCGGAGCTGATGTCACACGGACATTCGCCCACAACCCAGGGATAAGGCATCAACACTCAGCCTCGCCTGGACCTGACCTCCCTGTCATCAGCATCACTTACCTGGGCTCCCTGTCAGCGCCACCAGGCCATCGAGCCAACCATCGAACTCCGACGGCGCTAAGCATCACCTCCCTGTCATCAGCATCACTTACCTGGGCTCCCTGTCAGCGCCACCAGGCCATCGAGCCAACCATCGAACTCCGACGGCGCTAAGCATCATCACAAGGCAACCCCAGTCATCACGGGAGCAACCTCAGCCAATCGAGCAAGGACGAGGCAGACTGGCGAAGGCCGGCGCCAGAAGGAAGAAGGAGAATGGTTGAAGGCATTCAGAAGAATTCACATGTATGCAGATCACTAGATAGCCCTGTCTTGAGGCCTCAGAGGCTCGATACGTACCGTTCTTCTTTGGTTATAAGAAGGCCTTGAAGCCCAGCCTTCCTCTGGAGGTTGAGAGGATCAACAAGGCCTTCGAGACCAAAGAAGATTATTAGCTGAATTGAACTCTTTGTTCCAAGCCCAGAACACTGCCCTTGTCACAGCTGAGGGCAGAGTCGAATGATGGCGTCGAGGGCTTCGGCCACAAGCCGAGGGAACAATTGCCCTGCTTTTATGTGGTTGTGAGACTCGATGTCGCGGCCGGCTGCGAGAGTGGGGCTGGAAGATCCGGATACCTGGATTGTCTTGTGGTTCAAGGCCGTTGGGTGGGGATTCCAAGATACGACCAGGCGATTTTGAACGCTGTTGGGGGACAAGTAGGCGTTTGTAAGGTTGAGCATCTCAATCTCCTCACAGAAGGTGGGAGTGAACATCTGGATGAACTCTTTCCAGACGGCGCGCTCGATGGGCTCCCGGAGGAGGTCATTATCGAATGTTTGGCGTGCAAGTGGGATGAGACATCGGATATAACGTCCGTTCTCCGGGTTTAGGAGAAGCCGACGGAGGAGCCGAAAGTAAGAAAGTGGTTGTGGAAGGGCGACTATGGCGAAGAGGGCGCGTTGTGCAGGCGCGGCGAAGTCTCTTGAGACGAGCGCCAGGGATCGAAGATCGTCGTACACCTGCGTATTGGTCCGCACTTTATCCGGCATCAAAGAATGAGGCGTCCAGGTATACGTGTCATATTGTGAACGGGTCTCGTCCGGACGGGAAATATGGTAATCGTGAGTGCGATGAGCCTCAAAACCTGCAAACTCACAGATGAGGTCCTTGAGCTCAGTTGGAAGTTGCTGAATAGGCGCCGTCTGTGGAGGATATGGTGAACTCATGGTGAGGATTCGGTTTCTCTAGGTTTTCTGGTCGTGGTTTGGGCGAGAGCTCTCGTGGTTAGAGCTAAGGTGCTCCATATCGTGTCCACAGCTATGGTGTCGAGGTTTGTGGCAGGAAGAGAACCTTTCGAACCTGGGATAATGGAAGTGGGCGAACGCTACTTATAGAACCCGGGAAGGAAAATGTCGAAGCCTGAAGGCCCGTGGAGGTTAATCATGCTTCGGGCTAACATCTTGGGGGGCGAGTCGATCGATAACATGCGGGCTTCGACAAAGGCTCGGGCTTCACAACAGTTCAACTTGCTGGTATGCAATGCAGTTCAACCTTTTGCCCTCGCCACACTTTATCTGGTGGCGTGTGACGAACCGTTACAAGCACAAGAGTATATCGCTGGGAATAAGAACAACGGTAGTAGTAGCCGAAAGGTACTGATCGATTGTAGTAGCTGTTGCTTGCTGAAGGACCAGAATAACGAAGGCCGGGAAGCGGCCTTCTTATATACTG
>RANY01000322.1:0-36569 GCA_009805235.1 Neurospora pannonica FGSC 7221
AGTACAAGCTGGCGGTGAAGATAGAACGAGCACGGGAAGCAGAGGAGCTATTGGGGAGTTTAAATTGATCCTTGATTTCGAAGTGTAGGAGCGCGCCTGAGACCGAGGGAACTGCGCATCGGAGTCGGGGATCGGACCTCGGGAATGATGGTGAGGTCATACTGAGTGGAAGACAAACAACGAAGGCACGGCGTCGACACAGCGCCGCTGCAATAGAGTAGCGGAGGGTTTTCAGCTGGCTACGGTATGGTTTTTCCCACCGATTAAGAATGGAAGCAGCATTGCATACCCACTGGGTAGACTACATAGTTAGTTAGCGTGTATAAGACCAATAATAATAATACTACGTAGAAGGTATAGCTAATTAACAAGCAGTTACAGTTACGTATCCTTAAGATATTAAGGAAGGAGATTCAAGTATATATTCAACTATATATTAAACGTCTTTCTAACTTCAACTGGCTTGTTAGTAAATATCGTAAGGAGAGAGTTAACCATTGGAATTACTACTAAGTAAAGAAGTAGAAGGCTATAAATAAAGAAGTTAAGCGGTTGAAATTTAACCGTACCCGCACTATATAAGACGTTATTCTACCTTTATATTGGCAACCTCCTAGTAATCCTCCTAAGCTACGTATTCTATAAGTATTTAATAAGGTACGAAAGAAAGTTGCAAATAATACTATCACTGTATAGCTAACTAGCAAGGGGAATATTCTACTTATAAAGAAAGAGGAGGTTGAAATTGTTGAAAATAATGAGCCGGTAGATGTATAGAGAAACCCAGGTTGGTAATACCCTAATAATAAATAATAAGTACAAATAAATTAGGAAAATGAGGAGTATAAGGAGTATAAGGATGAAGCTATTCACGATGATAATGACAATAAGGATAAGGAGGAGGAGGAGGAGGAGGTAGATAGTAACGATGTAGAAAGATATAGGGATTCTGTCTATGAAGAAGTTGAACCGCTGCAGGTTGTGTAATCTCTAGTATAAATAATCTATATTATTAGATTGATACGCGTGTAAAATAATAGTAATTTTACGTGTTGATGCATATGCTGGTCATGTCAGCGATTTTGCATGCGACTAAAAAATATATATATTGGTCTTATACACGCTAACTAACTATGTAGTCTACCCAGTGGGTATGCGGTGCTGCTTCTATTCTTAGTCGGTGGGAAAAACTGTACTGTAACCGGCTGAAAACCCTCCGCTACTCTATTGCAGCGGCGCCGTGTCGACGTCGTGCCTTCGTTATTTATCTTCCACTTAGTATGACCTTACCGTCATTCCCGAAGTCCGATCCTCGACTCCGATGCGCAGTTCCCTCGGTCTCAAGCGCGCTCCTACACTTCGAAATCAAGGATCAATTTAAACTCCCCAATAGCTCCTCTGCTTCCTGTGCTCGTTCTATCTTCACTGCCAGCTTGTACTCCTGCAGTCGGCTGAGCCGTAGAGCCCAGCGAAGGATTCGTTCCGCCCCCGCCACTGACTCGAGTTCGTCATGGAGTTGTTCAATGTTCGTCGGCCATGTTAGGTCTCCCNGCCAGCTTGTACTCCTGCAGTCGGCTGAGCCGTAGAGCCCAGCGAAGGATTCGTTCCGCCCCCGCCACTGACTCGAGTTCGTCATGGAGTTGTTCAATGTTCGTCGGCCATGTTAGGTCTCCCAACCATGTGTCTTCTGTTTCCTTGCATTCCAGGACAATGTGTTCGAACGTCTCCTTGGCTAACTCGCACCGGCAGTATGGCGTTGCTACTTCCAGCACCCTTCTTTCGAAGAGGAATGCACGCAGGCCTATTTTGCCCATCCTAGCTTGCACCAGGAGCGAGCTCATAGCCTTCAAGAGGTAGTGTGGTGATGGCTTCTCATCCGTGCTGGGCTATTCTACGTAGTAATAAAGCTGCTAATCTATCCCCTTACTATACTTTATTCTTATTGAAGTTTATAATTATATATACGCTTTTTCTTTCTTATTAAGAGTTATACGCTAGTATTTATTTATTGTAATACGTAACCAACTATTACTAATAATAATTATACTACTACGCTATAGTAGGCAGTTGGTATTTCGTAAATTACGTAATGCTTCCTCGATTACCTCTTCTTTACGTTTGCGTTTAAATTCAACCTCCCTTACTACTAGTAAATTGAATATATAGTTAGCTTTATCTCGCTTAATAAGTATGTATATAAACGTTAGTAATAAAGGGCAATCTTCTTTAATTATAGACGAAAGCCGTTAGTCGATATAATTACTATATTCTTTAATAGAGGAGAGGTTTAGTATTGGTATAATTAACTATTCTAGGCTGTAAAAAACTACTTTGCTTGCTTAAGGGTAGAGGGCTCTCCTATAGTAGGGAGCTCTCATATTGGAGGGGGTTGGATAGTAATAAGGAATTGTTTAATAAAATCCTTGGTATACGAAGGAGTGTATCTTCTTTTAATCCTAAATTAATTTCTCTCTATTTAGTAAAGCAGATAATATAGCCTCGCTTCTATTTAATTATCACAGGGCTAAATCACATGCCCTATGCCTATTGTACCATTGGCCAATACTGCACTACACGGCTATAGCTATTACTATAGTACTAGGCTTAGCCTTAGCAGAAGTTATATAGTAGACCTACCTACGTAGGTCTCACCTATGCCCTATATCTACCTTAGTTACGCACACATTTCTTACTTTCTTTGTACAATAACAAAGATCATACCTCATACGTAATAGTGCCCATCCCGTAATAGTTTATTATACCTACACACTTGCACTACGCGCGCTCACTTACTATAAATATCACGATGAACGTCTTTCTTAATAATTTATTAGTATTTTAGTTTTCAGATTATTCCTGACGTTCTTGCCCTTTATAGAATAGGTAAATCAATCTAGCAATAACACTCTATTAATAACTTTTTAACTATAAGCGGATTCTATGATTATTGTAATTACAATTCTTAAGCATTAAGCGACGTATCCGGTCCGCACGTTCATTTCAACTTTCCTGAAAATGATAATAACACCGAATCGATAATTATCTATTATAATACTAATAACGATATTAAATCCGTGGTTATTAACGATCCCTCTAATCTCCTAGGTGAGACCTCCCCTATTATTAATCAAACCTCAACCTTTTACTATAATATAGCTAATAATTTCCATATCCCTAACGAATTAGGCTCTTAAGCGCCCTCCTAACCCCTTAACTATTATTATTATAATTATAAATTCTATAGCCCTAATTTTATACCCTAAGGTTTAAGCGTTCCCTTTATTACTTTGGACGAGATAATTACTGATAATACCTTAGCGCTCCTTACCTTACATTTATATAGTTCTGACTCAGAGCGTCGTAATACTTAGGCCTACTTTTATAATATATTATAAATTAGCAACTTTATTGTGACGGTGCTGGCAGACTGGATCTGGGTGCCATATATGAGGTGGTTGTCAGAATGAGATACATGGAGGTTTCTGAGAGTGGCACAGACCAGAGGATGCACTTCATTCAATTAGCTATACTAAGACTAAGTGCAGGATGGACCCTAGCATATACAGTGTTTGTCGTGTAGGTAAAGGGGATGCGAGTGAAGAGATTGGCTATCAGCGACTTGTATATGGGTCCCGTTGTCACTTGTGTAACCAGGGTATTTATTCAGGTCTGCACGCTTGTACCTAGTTCTCTCTCTTTTCTTCTCTTCACCTAAAATCTTCTATCATAGATGGAATCTTAGCTTTACCTTCGACTCACCCATACTGTGTCCTTGCATTTATTACTACTTACCTAGTGTTATGGGGCTGGCGCCCAGAGGTGTTCAACTGGCTGTAAGCTAGTCTGGGCTTCTGGTTAGCCAGTACCTACTACTACCCATCTTGGTATCCTAATGTACAGCCTTCTATTAGGTGCACCATATGGGCTATGTGAAAGCGTGATTCTACGAGAGATACGACTGCAAGACTAGAAGCCACAAATCAAAGTAATATTAAGTGTAAAGAGGAAAGGAAAGCTGTCAAATGAGAGCATCGTGGTTCTAGATATATAAGTCAGAACTGCCACTCGTCGCCGCCTTCCCGATCTGTAAGTCTTATCGATAAGAACATGAGCCTCATTCCATCCGATGTGCCATAGTGCCCTGTGCTTAGCATTCCATTGCCCAGTGGCCAGTGCTCTGACGACCTGTCCAGTTATGCCATGATAGGCTACATTTTTGGTCTTAGCATTTCTAGTGTTATGATGCACCAGCTCACGTAGTTCCGTATCACGTAGTTGGGTACAAATAAATAAATAACTAAAGCTAAAGAAGGAAAGAGGGAGAGGTTAAGAGCTGGGCTCTGGTGTGTACCCTTATATGAGATGAGCCTAGATTTTGCTAACCTCTACCGCCTTCCTTATCTAATCTAACAATGCATGTAAATGCAATATGCAGGTCACGGTGCCAATTGAGTGGTCAAGATGAACCAATTGAATAGGCCTGCATATCTAGGTTCTAGTGTAGCTAACCAGAGGGCGTATATCCCTAAGGATGTGAGTCTTCATAATGGAGCGAGTGAGGTCCGCTATACCCGTGCCAGGGTCGCGGAATCTATATTGTCACAGGATTACCTGTGACTGTGCTTGGCACATACACGGCTCCTGCCATAGGTAGTTGAGCTTCATACTATGCCATTGCTGCCATTGGCAATGGTATATCACGTGCATATGCACGTGCGCTAGTCTTGGCTCTAGGCATGGCTTTCATGCCTTGCTCTATATCACCAGACCTGCGCACACCTCTTTTCCCTTCTCCTCATATAACTACGCATATCCAATCTATCCCCTACCCTTCACCTCGCTCTGTGATATATATCGTCACATCTAACACTATCAATACCTTCACCTCTCTCATGTATTTAGCTATGAGCTCTGTGCTATACTAGCATAGACCTCTCTCTTCCTCTTTGTCAATTATTACAAGCTCTTTTCAAGGCTTACCTATAATAATATATGTATACTGCATAGAACCTTTACACTCAGTCATCTTCTATTAATATACCTTTAATATTACTTAGCTACCTACTTTCGTAGCTATTATCAATACTATTATAGAAGTTTGCCATAACTTTAAATAGTGTTATTACTAGGATATACTAAGGAAGGAAACTAATGAGCGTATTAATATTTAAATTTAAAGGACTCTCTAAAACGAAGTTATTATGTAGAGAGCTAAAGTTAAGAAATAGTATAATTAGTTTAAGGATAAGGAAAAGCTCTATACTAATTATAATAATAAAATATTAGGTATAATTAATAATAATGATATCCTAAGGGCTTAGGTCTTATTTTTATAGAATTAAGTTATAGAACTATAAATTAATAATAATGGTCTTACAGCCTTATTTAAGGATAATGACATTGCCTTCCCTAGCGTTTTTAGTTTTGGTAGCAGCTTTAGCGGTAGTAGTAGCCCTGAAAATAACGGAGGAGGAAATAATCCTAGCGATAGTAATTATAGCTACGGCCTTTCCTTCTAACCTCCAGCTCCAATTTATAATCGCTGACGTATAACTCCAGACCCCAACGTTTTTAATATCTTTAATAAGACTATTAGAGTCTGCAATGACGTTTATACTACTTAGCGTATAAAGATTCGTATATATTAGGGATTTAATAATTAGGCTTTCCCTACTGAGTGTATTAAATTTTTTTATACCTATACCTATCTTAGTAAGGCCCTTATAGCTAACGTCAAATTTGGTATATAATTTATTTTAAAGAACGTAAACTACAATACTTAACTTTAAAAAATAGGCGAGGAGTTTATTACGTACCTTGATATACGTTATAATATTATAAATATAAAGTTAGACGCTAAGCGCTCCCTTTAATAATTGTAAATAAAATCTACTTTCTAGGACTTCGAAAATAAATTCACCCTCTATATCTACTATTATAATATAGGCAATTTAATACGTATTTTCTTAATTAAGTAAAAGATTAGCGATTAATTTAAGGATTTAATCACTTATTAGATTAGTATCCTAGCCAATGACGATTTCTAAGGTTAGGTCGAACTTCTATGCAAATTAGCCTGCAATTATAAAGGAGTTATTTTTAATAAGAAATTATTAAATCCTTACTCTTTTAGTAATAATCGTAGTAGTTTTAGTAACTTTGGCGGAAGTAGCGGCTCTAGTAATTCTAGCGGTGGTGGAGGATCTTCTTCTTTTTTTTAAAATTATTTCCTAAGGTAGTAATACTATAGATTTAAATTAATTCGAAGTTATTATACGCCGTATTATACCCTTTAATATTTAAAAATGTCGCTAAAATAATAGTGAATATAAGAGATATGGTAAGAAGGGCTATAAATAGAAGATTTATTAGCAATTCGTAGATTTAAATAATAATAAGGGTCCTATCCCTAGCATTAAAATTAACCGCTTTAATAATAATAAGAAGGGTAGTATGGATAAGAAACCCAGTTAGAGTAGTTATAGTAACGGTAGTAATAACGTTAATACGGTTAATAATAATAGCGAAATTGCCCTTGAGGCTAATAATACTGGTATAGAAAATATAGTACCTCCGTTTTAAATCGCTAATGGAGGCTATTACCGAAAGAAAGAAAGAAGGAATTAGAAGGACAACCACCAGATAAATATAATACTGATAAATAATTAAATTAAGAAGAATCTTTAGGGTCTTTATTAATTAATTTAATTATAATTAAATTAGAGAAATCCATTCTTCTTTTAAATTATCTTCATTATAGCAGGCGTAAAGTATATTATTTAGCACTAATTAATAGTAGCTATACGAGTAAAGCTTTTATTAATGTAAGTTGTATTAAACGAAATAATCTATTAATATAGAAGTTAGAGTAGCCAAAGCTATTAAGGCTGGCAGACGGTAACGTAAATACTTATATTATAGAGTATACGAAATTAACTATAAAAATTGGCGTTTATAATAAAGAAATTGATATACTAATATTTATATTATTACTAGAGAATTTAATTATTTTAAGGCTCCTGTAGTTTCAATACTATAACCTAATAACGAATTAGGAGACGGGAGAATTCAATTTTAATAAGAAGTATTAAAATATATATCTCCCTAAGGATATCCCTGATTTTTAAACTCGGGCGCTCAAAGTCTTGAAGGGCAATATTATTAAAGTTATAAAGGAGAAGAAAGCTATAGAGGCGAGTTTAGAGGAGTAAATTGTAAAAGCAAGTCTAGAGGAGTAAACTATAGAAGCGGAAGGGGAGGAAGAGATAAGACCAGCGCCTATTATAGCGCCGCTATTTCTAAATAATAGATCAGGTCCTAAAAGTATACCGGTGGCGCTAGAACCTAAGGCTAAACTATTATTAATATTTATATTAATACGTCTTCTAGTACTAGAGCCCCTAACCTTATTTTAAATTCGCTGAACTATTTAATATTAAAGAGTAAAATTAAGGGAAAAAATCGCTAAAATAATTAGTAAAAATATAAATCCTAAATAGCTCTAGCCTACTAACTCACTAGAAAGAAGCTAAGTAATAATATTACTTTATAACCTAATAGCCTAAGCCTAGGTATAAGAGCCTAAGACCAAACTAATATCCTATAAAATTATAGCAGGTAAGCACGTTCCTATCGTAGACTTAGGAAGGATACTATTAATACCATTATTTATAAGACCTATCAACGTCAATAGTATCCCTATCAATATAAATAATATTGTAGAATTCAATGCAACCAACTTCAACTTTGCAATCCGTATAGAAAACTTAGAAGCAATCGTCACGACTAGGGAAGAAATCGAGGAAGCAATTAAGCAAATAGAAAAAGAGACTAAAGCCCCTAAGCCAAGGAAGCTTGAGGTTATAGACTATATATATAAAGATATCTATATAAGTAAGTGAGCTAAATATAAGAACTAGTTTATAGACTACTTCTTAAAAATCTTAAAAGGGTAATATAAGCGAGGTTATAGTGAGAATTATAAAAGAAAATGCTAGGAAATTCTATAAAAAGGTGGATAAGCCTTTAGCTATAGAGTAATAAATTAAAGCGAAAATACCGGCCTATTATTTTAAGTACTAGAATATAGCTAACCTTAAGGAGGCTAAAATTATTCCTTAATACTAGTTTTATAATTATAAAATCGAATTAATCTTAAAAGCCGAACTACCTAATGCTCGTTCGCGCTCCTTCTTACTACTAGAATTAAACGTTATTAATAAGTGGCTAAATGAAAATATTAGGTAAAGCTTTATTCAGCTGTTCCAATTACTAGCTGCTTCCCTTATCTTATTAGTAAAGAAGCTGGGTAGTAGTATTTGTATCTGCGTAGATTATTGTAGTATTAATAATGCAATCTTAAAAGATACAATACCCTCTCCTCTCAATTAAGGAGATTCTAGACGCTATTTATAAGGTTAAAATCTTTACTAAGTTCGATATTATTGTAGTATTTAACTGTATACGCGTTTATAAAGGCTATAAGTAGTTTATAGTGTTAAATAATACAGTTTAGGCTATATAAATCCTTAGTTTATCCCTTCAGTTTATAGGGAGTATTAATAACCTTCTAAAACTTTATTAACTATATCCTATATAATACTTTAGACAAATTCGCTACAGCCTATTTTAATAATATCTTAATTTATTCAGATAACGAAGAAGAGTATATTAAGTATATCTCTAACGTCCTAGACTATCTCGAACGTTCGAGGTTATAGATCAATATTAATAAGTACGAATTTTATACTATTAGAACGAAATATTTAGGCTTAATTATTACGATGGGAGGTATTAAAATAAATATAGATAAGGTTAAAGCATTTACGGTATAGGAGGTCCTAGAGTTGAAGAAAGTATTATAATCGTTCTTAGGATTCGTTAATTTCTATTGCTAATTTATTAAGAACTTTTTGAATATGGCTAAACCTTTTTATAAATTTATTAAGAAGACGGTTAATTAATAATATAAATACTAAAAACCTCGTTATAAGAAGGCTATAAGCCAAGTTAGTGCCTAAGTAGGAAGGATCGTTCTTAATTATCGAATCTAACTCCTATCGTATAAAGCTTAAACTCCCTAAGAATATAAAGGTTAATCTAATATTCTATATATCTATAGTTAAACTCTAGGAAATATTGGGACTACCACGCTAATAAGAAATCGAATAAAATATTTTAGCGAATAAGGGTCGGGTAATAATTAAAACCAATAAATACAATAATAACAAATAGTAGAAATAGGAGTTCGAGAATATTGTTAGGTATAGTAAAGTAAACAACGGCCGCTAGATATATTATATTAAATAGAAGGATATCGATGACTCTAACTAATAATTAATTAAGAATTTAGAGGGCTATAACGACGCTATTTAGAAATTTTACAACGCTAACCCTAATATCCCACCGCTACTAATCTAAGTTAAAAGGAAGTGAAGAAAAAAACGGCCAAAGAAGAAATCATTTTAAGAATCATAAGAAGTACTATTATGCTGGAGTACTAGTATAACAGCGCGAGGCCTTGGCACGTATAAAGACTGAGTGAGGCACACGTTGAATCGAAGATACTGAATTGAAGAGGAGAAGAATTCTAACTAAGAAGGTGTGAATGAGAGAAAGAGGTTTTATACTCACGACTATGTGGATCCGAGTGCATACCCAGATAAGATAAGATGCTATGAGCACTCTGACAGCTATGCCATTACAACTAGGATTATACAATAAGAAGGATAAATTTAATAAAAAAGAGTTCATGTCACAGGTTAATATTGCTTATATTGTATGCATTCCATGTTCTGCCTTGTAAGCAGAACATCGGCCTATCTTTTGGTAGTTTGACTCACTGGGTACATGCACCCTAGCCTGTCATAGTTCAAGACTTATAGTATAGGCCCTACCCTAAGTCTCTAGAGAACAAATCTCCTAAACCTACTCCGAGGGATAGCCTATTCTTACCTACGCTTTAATCTCTTACCTTACTATCACTATAGGATTTCGTAAGTAGGTCTCCCCAAATCAGTCATCCCAATTCGGACAAAATTATATAGTAACTATAAGAGATTAACGTAGACGAAATAAAGCGTTTATAATAGTTATATTATAGAAGAAGGGAAAGAAAGAGTCATAAATACAATTCGAACACACGGTCTATACTTATACTAGTAGCAACGCTTTGAACGTTCTTGCACGCCGCTATACTATAGGGCCTTATAGTACTCCCTTAAGGGCTAATAATAAGAGAGATGAACTATTGGGTCTATATAGGTCTATTTAACTAATTTAGCACGCTTTAGAGGTGCAAGAGGGTTTTCAAACGTAATAATAAACATCTTGGTAGAAGAATCAAATTTAGTAATATTTTAACTAATATTCTACTCTCGGATAGAAGTTTAAGCGCTAAGCGGCTACCCATCTTAGCATGCGCGCTAAGGTTTTTGTCGGATTTTAATTGGGTACATCTACAGAATATCCAAGAGAGCCCACTTTGAAGGAATCAAGGAGCGAAACTATATATTTAGCGATTTCATAGATAAGGACTTCTTTTATGAGGAGGTAGTATCATAGGGCTAAATTACATACCCTATACCTATTGTACCATTGGCTAATACTACACTACACAGCTACAGCTATTAGCATAGTACTAGGCTTAACCTTAGCAGAGGTCATGTAGTAGACCTACCTATGTAGGTCTCATCCATGCCTTATATCTGTCCTGACTACGCACACCTTTCTTACTTCCTTCGTACAATAATAAAGATCATACCTTATACCTAACGGTGCCCACTCCATAATATTAATATACTCTTTATTTATTAATAAGGTTAAACGATTATAAAGGTTCAAAAGAATTAAATTAGGGTTAAATAGGCTTAAGCCCGTTCGCTTCTAAGCAAATCGGATATCTTTTAGTTTTATTACCTTCTTACGAACCCTCTTTAAACTATTAAGAAAGTCTAGCTTATTATAGTCGACGTTATTAAAGGTAAGCTTTTTGCAGATATCTACTTAATAAAAGTGCTTATAGATTTAAAATATCCTAACGTTGAAAGGTTAAAGGAAGTGTATTAAATAAGAAAGTAAAAGAAAGAGGGTAATATAGTTTCGTTTGTATTGTTTATAAAATTCAATAGTATAGTAATTACTATAGTTATCTAATACTAAGATTCGCCTTTCCTCCTTATTAATAGGCTGTAAATGCTCCTCCTAATATTTAAATTAATTTAGAGTATACTAGTCATCTATATAACTTCGTAGAGAAGCAGTAATAATTATCCTATTTTTGAGGGAGTTATTAATGTACTTATACGTAATATTAACGCTAGAAAGTAGGATAAAGGGAAGTATAGTTCGACTAAATATAGAAATAGCTTTAAGGATAGTAATAAGAACCCTCTAGTTAGGATTCATAGACTATACTTCTATTATTTTAATATAAGTCTATACTAAATAGGCCTTATCCAAAATACTAACCCTAAAACCAAATTTATTACTATTTTAAATGTTATTTCGCTTAATTTTGTACTTAGTGATAGTATTATTAAATAAATAAAAGACTTTTTTGATGTCCATATAGGTTTTTAAAGCTTTACGGACTTATACCATTAATTTAGTTTGTACGCTATAAAAGTTACTCCTTCCCAGGAACCGCCGTACCTATTTAGATAAGGCTCGAGTTATAAAGGTATTTTTATTACTATTATTACAGTTTAGCCTTATTAAAGTAATTATAATTGAAATTAACCGTTGAGGATTTATCTTAATCCTTATAAGATATAGTTAATTATAAGTATAATTAAAGAAAAATTACTAGTATTAACTGACGAATATTTATATATTAATCTAAGCATGTACGGTAAGATCCTCCTCTTCAATTAATAGGGTATTATTCTTCTTATTACTCTTCTTTAACTATGCTCTCTAATAGCGACTAACTATCCATTTATATAGCGCTCGAAATGCTTTTGCTACGTCTGCTATAGTCTTGTGTATCCCCTATTTGAAGGTACGCGCAGTAGTTTAAATCCTAACCTCTATAGGGAGTGTATCCTAAACGTTATCTATAATATTCTTAATATTAAAAAGTATTTTATTGAGGTATAGATTAGAGTTTGGGGGGGCGCTGGCAGATTTATAGCGTAGAAGAAGTATAGCGAAGTAGATAGGGGATACGACGCGATATAATAGTAGGGAGGTAGACCGATAGAGAAATAAAGAAATAAGGTAATAGAGTAACTGTTTAAAGAGGTTTGAATACAATTAAGACTGATTGTACGTAAATATAGGTATAATTATTAATATTGTAAGCAATTTTGATATTAAACAGTTCAAGTACGAATGTATGCAAATGGGTAGTACACTTTCAAAGTATTAGGCAATGCGGGGAATTGGGCTGAAATTACGCTATTGCAACTAAAAAAATATATAGCTGAACAGATCTACATTCGTTTACTAGTAAAATGGCGGGTGGGGGAAGTACCCCCTGTTTCGGTACGAATCAATGGTCCATGTACGATTCAATGTCCCTGACTAGTGGCCCGCCCGCTAGTCAGAGGGTCGGTTTTGAAGACCTGACGAGTATGCGCCATAACCTCCCAAGAAAACATAACCCCAACCCAATATCCGATACCGGTACTACTTCCATCTACCCAGGCAAGGACCTCATGACGCCCTCAAACACCAACAGAGCCATTGCATTCGCCGGGAACGCCCTCAAGAAGCAAGGCAAGAACCCGCGCCAGTATCCCTTCGCGCCGTTCTCCCTGTAAACAGCCACCGCGGCGTCCCTCCAACTAGGGAACCTCCTAACGCCATCGCCGAGCCCTCCTCCCAGATTATCCGTCATGATCCGCTGCTTGACAACATCGCTCGGGTAGCTCGTCAGCCAAAACACCTGCGCGCTCAACCCGCCCGCCCAGAAATTGATCGCCGGCGTGCTCATCTGCGTGTACTGCTTCATCCACTTGCTAAACACATCATACGTGCCCCACCAAAAGAAGAAGAAACTGCGAAACAACATCGTCGCTCCAAGGCCATGATACACGCCCCTGATACCGTGGTGCTTGTACACCTTTTTGAGGCAGTCAATCGGGCCCTTGTACATCCTCTCCTCCTTGCGCGCCGCGTACTGGATCTGCAGTCTTGCTTTCACGTGCTCCACGGGCGCCGCGATGAAGCTGACCGTCATGCCCGCCAGGATACCCGCCAGGCCGTGGCCGTGCGAAGGTAAGGGTCTGGCTGGGTCGTGTAAGGGGTGCCAGGGCGGGTTGAATAGGTTGTCGCGCAAAAGGCGCCGGTAGACGGTCAAAGAGCCGAGCATGACGCTGTCCATGAACATCCAGCCGACCAGCGGCGGGCTGGCGCCCTTGTAGAGGCCGAGGATGCCCTCGTTGCGGATGGTTTGGGTGACGCATTGGAGCGGGCCGGAGAAGCGGGAGGCGTCGGTGGTTTGGAGACGGACTTTGATGGTGTCGAAGGGGTGGCCGACTGGGAGAAAAGGAAGTGTTAGTACTAACGTTCTATTCTACACCGGGAATGAAGATGGAGGTGGTATAAGAGGTAATTGGAAACAGTTTCTGTCACCGTTATAAGTGTAGATACGCACCAGAGAGCTTGGCGATGCCCGAAAACACGCCGGCTACGAATCCCTTGTAGTTTGCGGCCGCCTTCTGAGCCGTTATTGGGGCCGCAGTAGGGACCGCAGCTTGTTGCTGGTGTTCTTTAAGATTGGCGTCCATGGTGTCGTTGGTTTCCTTCTACCTCGAGGAACCTGAGTATCTCGTCCTTGCTTTATATCATGGACCGGAAGATGGTGTTGAAATATGGGTGTCAAGAGACTTCCAATCCCATCAACAAAGCAAGGAGATACCGACGAGGACGTGGGACGGGCAGGTAAACCTCACTCGATTACCTGTGCCTCTTTCCCTTCGAACTCCAAGTCTGGAAGAGGAAAGAATGGACTATGGTTATCTCGTTCGGAAGTCTGTTACTTTTCCGAACAATCTTGACTCGATCGACCGGCACATCGGCCACCAAAGTTACGGATCGGACCTTCATCGGAGTCGAAGCTGATAGCTCTGACGATAGCTCTGACTGTCCATCCAGGGGTATGAATGTCCCCGCTAAAAAGTTCAAAAGCTGGGGTGCTGCACTGATGGGGTTAATGGTGGAGTGCAGTAACCGCCATTGCCGTTTACTCCATCAGTAAGGAAGTATATCATGTGTAAAGGTCTCATCTTGACCGCCTTGCGATCGGGATACAATCCCTCGATGTTTTCAAAAGGGCTCGCTTTTCAACATGTATCGGGTGTAACCTTTTCAGATGGGAAAAAGTAGCGCTCCGCGATGCTGCCGTGTTAGTGATATTTCGGATGCGCCGTGATTGGTCGATAGGTCGTAGAACAGCTCCTAACATCGGCGTTCATCTTGACTTCTTCCGTCATCCTTGACTTCCACGATCCTGGGATCCCCCATTATTTTATCCAGAGTCCGCACTAAATATTAACTGCTATCTAGAGTAAGTTTATCCGAATTATCCTGTTGATGCCGGGTAACGACCAACCTCCAAACCCGAAAATGGTTTCACGACCCGTTTCCCCGTTCTCTCGTGTGTTTCCGACCTGCAGAAAGGCAACACCATTACCAGCAGTCCAACAACCAGCCGTGTGACACCCTGAGATGCCTACGCCATGCCAACAATTCCCGCGGTAAAGATAAGGCGTAGGTTATGTAGCGAAAACCGGGAACAGAGGAGGACTCCTTCATTGAAGGAGGCCCAGCTCATTGACAAACCTCCTCAACAATTCAAAACCTCTTCCCCCAAAACAGCGTTCCTCCCAAAACCCTACCAAGCAAGTATCCTCCATAAACACCACAGAGAATGGTGACCGGCCACTTCTGCCACTCGCGGTCCCAATCCAGCGGAATAGGCACAGCACCCAGCCACGCGCCCACGAGGCCGCCCACCAGACCGCCAAAGGTCTCATCGAGCGGTGCGCGGAATCCGCCGACCGCAGCCCAGGCAGCCGAGTCTACGCCGTGTACGTAGAAGAGTGGGAAGAGCGTGAGGAGGGCGAGGTGCGCGGCGCACAGGAAGGTATGCGATCCGTGTGTGAGGAAGGGCGCGCCGAAGAGGACCATGGCGAAGTAGAGGAAGGGCGTGACAATTGCGGTCAAAACGGAGGCTAGGAGTGCGGTCTAAGTTTTAATCTAGGTTAGCGAGAGTGCACTCCAAAGGGGACCTGATGATCCCTGAAGAAGGATAATATATGATATAACATACAATGATCGTGCTCGACCCAATGTCGCCGCCCYTCTTCTTCTCGCCCGGCCGGGGTTTCCGGTTCGACTTCGACGCCGGCTCGCCCGCCGCGGGCAGGCAGAGAAGCGCATAGGTCATCTGGAGAGCCGCGACGAYGGGCAAGGCGTTGCGCATGGCTGGGACGGGATCGGCGACGAGGGCATCGAATCGAAGCAGGTACAAGGCGGTCAAGGCGGCCGGTAGGGCATGGCGGACGGTCTGAGCAGCGGGTGTTTGCTTGATGTGAACGGGGCGCAGTGTCGCGAGCGAGCTGCTAGCGCCGGTCGTCGTCGTCGTCGCCGTCGAATCTGTCCCTTGACTTCCGGACGTAGCTTTCGTTGTCGAGGCTGACTGGGCTACGGCGCCCTTAACGATCGCTGGCGAGGACATTGTTACCGGGTCCACGAGAGGCATTATTATTGCATGGAATGGATTGAAATTGGACAAGCTGAAGAAGCCTCGTGGTGCCAATGGTGATTGTCGATGTAGTGGCAGTAGTAGACTGTACCTGTACAGTCGTTGAACCGAACAGCTGTCGAAGGGAAAGTTGAAGAGGAGCAATGTTGCCGATGGAATGAACAGGCCAAGCTTCCAATTGACGGCCGGCGGGACGGTTAGACTCGGTATCCACTGTAAGCCCCTGAGCGCAGAACCCTAACCCTTTGTTCCTCACACCTCTGCTCTTCAGGGCGAGTCAACATCTCACTCGCGCCGTCTTGAGTTCATGTTAACGTATTAAGAACACAGTTCAAGTCTCTAACTATATGTTTTGATGAAGACTTTTGGTAGATTAGATAGAGTTGAACCTGTTTAGCACAGCGGATGACCCCTGCTTTCATGTAGCCGAACGCTTCTCAGATACACCCCAAACACGGCGACTCGTATAACAACGACCCAACCCTCGTCAACCATGACTTTGAAGGGCTCCCCATATGCCCTAAAACTGTAGGTCTCTGACTCCAAATACGATTCATCTCCATCTATTGAGCCTCCTTAGCCGGGATGAGGTTTCTCAAAGACAAGTCATACACCACATCCTCGACCTTCTTCACAGCGTACTTGACCGAATCCACCCTCTTGCGTAGGATATCGTTCTTCAGATTGAGCATCTGGAACCCTCCGTGCAGATCCTTGATGAATCCGCTAATCTGGACAGCCAGCTCTGTGTCGCCCAACGTCACAGAGTTCATGGCGAGGCGGCTGAGGTCTTCAACGACCGAGATGAGAGCCAGGAGATACTCCTCGATGGTGATGTGGAAGGCGTCACGGTCCTTGAGGTTGACGGGAACTAGAAAAAGAGAAGTTCATGGTGGTAAGCATCTGTTTGTCCTGTGCCATCTGGTGATTTGACAGTGGGAACGAGGAAGCCAAACTTACCTCCGAATACCTCACCAACTTCCTCCAATGTCAAGAGACGGCCAACCTTGCCGGGCTTGCTGTCGCTGCCCATGCCGCCCAACCAAGCACAAAGGAGCACCGTGGCGATGCCATCCTGGAGTGTGCGTCCCCACTTGTAGTTGTACCTTGAGAAGAGATCGGTCAGCTCGTGGCCTCACGGAAGTGACAGATGCGTTACTCACTTGTAGTAAGGGTACTGCGAGGCAAACTGAGCTAGCCGGGTTGTGGTCTCCAGCTCCTTCTTGATACCAGTCTCAACCTGAGAAAGAAGTGCGGGATCTGAGTTGACATGTCAGCATTTTGTTTCCAAGCTTTGACGGTTTTACCACGAATATCGTCGTGGCATGTCATCCCACAGATCCCAGGTAGTGACAGTTCGAGAATGTTTCCGGGGAATCAGATAGACGATATGACATGGGCGTGATTGGTAACTAAAAAGGCAGTCAAGGTGCGAGAACCGTACATTTCGAACGAGGAGTGGAATGAATCTTGGTCAACACTCCCTGAGTATAAGAGACATTCTGATTGAGCTCCTCGATGATCTGCTCGAGATCTTTACGAATACTGCTGTCCTTCTCGATGTTGTCCTTGAGCTGGTCGAAAAGCGCGGGGTCAATCATCGGGGGGGCCATCTTTAGGAAGGAAGGTTGTTTTGTTGTAAGGCGATATTATGATTTTGGTCGGAAATTCAAGAAGCGAGTACTATTACGTGGTCGGAAACGATTCAGATTTGGTGATGGTTGTTGGATGTGATGCGATGATGAAATTGAGAATCCTCCATGCAAACCGCAACCCACAAAGTGATGCTTGATTTTTATCTGCGATTGCAGTTTGTTCCAATTCGGCAATTTCTTGAACGCGGTGAAAACACAGAAAGGCAAGCGCGACCACAATGTCAATACTACAACAAAAGCTTGATATTTTCAAATCAGATGTTTTGAGTTACCTTGCCTTATTATAATCATCCTGGTACTCATCCTACCACGAAGGCAGCGTCCATGACCACATCCCAACATCAATCGAGTATCATGACCGGCGTTGTCCCATTCCAAAGCTCAGCATGGATGGCCTGTGCTCAAGTGTGCCTTCTAGTGCAGCCTATGGCTTTATGAGATCATGACTATTGAGTATCTCCCATTTCAAGCGAATCTTTCGGAGCTCCGGCTGTTGCGAAAAACGATAGTGCATCCCTCCGAGGAAAGTAAAAGGCATGAAGCATAAAAGCTAAGTAATGGTAAAGACAAAGATCTTAAGGCAACGTCGTCGATATGAAGTCCTTAGAAAGAGTCTGAAGCCCTGGGCCGTCGCAGAGGTCAGCTCCCACCCACATGGGCCGCATTGATAGGTACTTTGACAAAGTACGTACGTGCGTAGGTAGGTGGAAAGCACAGACCATAGGAACTTCAACCGCTTTTCCCACGATCCGGTATCACTCCGGAACTCTGGACAGCTACCGAACCACCGGACATATGTACTTCTACTACAACTTCTCACGGCACGACGAGCCTCTATGCCGGAAGGCGGCGCGGATACCCTAAATGTACGACAAACAACAATCATAGGCTCCCAAAACCTACTATGTAGTGTTTGGTCAATGGCAACTTTCGGACGATGGACAATACGCCTTGATCACTCATTGCTCGGGGACTTCTTGTGACGCTTCCCTTATCCACGACCGAACAGCTTTGGGGACAGTTGAGGCCGTCCACTCCATTGGATTCGCCGTATAAGCTTGAGGCGAACAGTTCAAGGTTGATGTAGGTACGTCTCTTCAACCTTGTAAACTAATCCCCTGTATCGCTTCGCCGTCACAGCCGAGACCACAAGGTTTTCGTGTCATTGACAACCCAACGTTATGTTGGACCTAGGGGGTTCGTTGCCAATGCATCATGTATCGAAACAATTCATCTCTTTTCAGTTTTGACTAGTCTTTAATGGCTTCCTCTTCGAAGAGGAGAGATTCCATGCCTCGGCACAACAACCCCTGATCCAAGCTGTTGCGGGGGATCTGCTCCCCTGTAAATGCGGGGGAGGAGACACATGGATAGATGCCTTCAGCCAATTGACCGCGAGCTGAGTTCCGGAAATGGGCAACCTTGAACGCCTACATTGTTGACGAACATGGGGGTTCGCGAGTAGGCGAGGTTCGCTCGTCTACCAGGCAACCTGTCCACTCACTCATACGGGTCCCTGTCCATACGTTTTGAGATGCTGAGGTACGCGGGAGTGGCGGCACTGGGGAACGGATTTATCTTCCCGTCCCTTCTTGGGGAGGTCATGAGGGTTGTCCAAACAGCGGCTTCGAGTGAATGGTAACCTCTCGGTACGCTACTGCCGTGCTTCACCTATAGCCAGCTGTTCCCGTTGAGCCATCCCATTCACTTATCTTGTGGCGCTGGACTTTTGACACCTAGTGGCTCTGTCCTTCACTCACTTCCTTTCCGCCCTTCCCCGCCCCGAACATATATAAACGAGAGGTGGTGCCGGTACTTGACCCATTCTTCACAAACCGCTCTCAGTAGATACCTCGGAAGAAAAGCTCCCCTCAACGATGCCGGTCAAGTCACGATGGACCGCCGATGTTCCTCGGTGCTCACTGCAGCAATGGATCTTTGACTCGCCTTGCGGTCCTCTCCCAGACCGTCGTGCATATATCGATCCTGAGCAACCCGATACGAACTACCTTAACCTCAGCGACTACCGACTCTTGGCCAAGCGCGTCGCCTTGGGCTTACAGAAAGCCGGTCTGAAGGACGGTGACAGAGTGCTCCTCTTTTCTGGCAACAACATCTTCTTCCCTTCTATCTTCCTTGGCATCTTGATGGCCGGAGGCATCTTCACAGGTGCCAATCCCAGTTTTGTGGCCCGAGAGCTGGCATATCAGCTTCGCGACAGTGAAGCCACCTTCCTCGTCACGGCACAGGGCTCTCTTAAGACAGCTTTTGAGGCAGCTAAGGAGGCTGGCCTGCCAAGGGATCGCATTTTCGTTCTCGGCGGAGATACTCCTGCAGCACAGGAGGTAGCGCGATCTTCCAATCCCGGACCAGGGCTGAAGGGCCAGATCGAGGGAGCCAAGCACTGGACAGAACTCCTTCAGGGGAACGCCAAAGAAGCAGAGAGCTGGAGCTGGAACGAGCCAAAGGATCCGCAGTCCACGACATGCTGTCTCAACTACAGCAGTGGGACCACTGGAGTTCCCAAGGGCGTTGAGATCAGCCATTATTGCTATGTCGCAAAC
This sequence comes from Neurospora pannonica FGSC 7221, assembly GCA_009805235.1. NCBI lineage: Eukaryota > Fungi > Ascomycota > Sordariomycetes > Sordariales > Sordariaceae > Neurospora > Neurospora pannonica. The sequence goes on from RANY01000322.1 coordinate 19,932, forward strand.
GGAGTTCAGGTTATTCACCTCAACAACCTCAACCCCGACTGGGAGGAAAGGCAAAAGCGAGCCCGTGCCCTCTGCTTCCTGCCGCTTTACCATGCTTATGGCCAGACATACTTTGTCGCGAACATGCCTCGGGCCGGAATCCCCATCTACATCATGCCGAGCTTCGATTTCGTCAAGATGCTTGAGTATGTTCAGCGCTACCGGATTACCAGTCTCACATGCGTGCCACCAATTGTGGTCGCGTTGGCCAAGTCCCCTCTTACCAAAAAGTACGATCTCTCGAGTGTCGAGGGAATGGGATCCGGAGCCGCTCCTTTGGCCAAAGAGGTCGCCGACGAAGCGGAGAAGCTGTTCAATGGAAAATTCCTCCTTCGCCAGGGCTGGGGCATGACAGAAACGACATGTACTTGCATGTCATGGGATCCTCTTAACAAAGAGCCCAGCTCAGGCGTGGGTGAGATGATGCCCAACTGCTCTGGAAAGCTGATGTCGCTGGACGGAAAAACCGAGATCACGAAGGCAGGGGAAAGAGGCGAATTCTGGGTTACGGGCCCGAATCTGATGCGCGGTTATTGGCGAAAGCCGGAAGCGACAGCGGATACCATTGTCGTCGATGCAGATGGCACTCGCTGGCTCAAGACGGGCGATATTGCCTACTTTGATGCGTACAAGCCTGGAGGAATTATTCACATCGTCGACAGGTTGAAGGAGTTGATCAAGGTGAAGGGTAATCAGGTGGCGCCTGCTGAACTTGAAGGGCTGTTGCTCGAGTACCCTGAAGTAGCCGATGCAGCGGTGATCGGTGTGACAATCAACGGCGAAGAAGTTCCTCGAGCCTACGTTGTTCGTCATAATCCCAAGTCAAAGATTACTGAACAGGAGATTGCCGACTGGATGGCCGGCAAGGTGACTCGGTACAAGCAGCTGAAGGGCGGCGTTGCTTTTACGGACAACATTCCGAAGAATCCGGTAAGTTTTGATTATATTTTTCGATGTTGCAGGCGTCTGGGTGCTAATGCGTAACTTGTACAGTCTGGCAAGATTCTGCGCAGGCAGCTTCGAGATCGCGCGGACAAAGAAGTTGGAGATATCAAATCGAAGCTCTAGAGAGAGATGGACAAGTGCCGGCGTCGTTAGCCTTCGCGCCTCTCGTAAGCAGGATGGTGGAGGTCGTATCGTCAGGAGGACCTGATACTGGAACAACGCTTGCCTTTACTTCATAGCCGTGGAGTTGGGAAGATGACGGAAACAGATGGAAGCAATGGGTAGAGAAGTATGCCAGATTTGGCAATGTACATACTTTTGAAGGGTAATGGTTTTCTACATAACCGAATGCATCCATAGAGCCAAGTGTATCTATCAGTGATCGGGTTGAAGAAGAGTGTCGGTGAGGTACTATGCAGCGGGAACTGGGCTTGATGGATGAATCAAACGGAGGGTCGCAACTGCTCAACAAGGTGTATGGGACGCATTTGTGAGGGAAGGAGCAAATGGGTTGGCTCTTCCCTTGGTTCTTGTTGCTCACGATAGGCAAGTGCTTTCAAGCACCTTCCTCGAGATGGACAGAGCAAGAGTACTGCGTACCTCCGCTCCCAGGATTTCAGTCATGGTCCGACCTTCGACTTCTCAATTTCCTCAACTCCGTTCCCACCTCAGTTGAACGAGGCAACGCATGGAATCTACTAACTTGGACCCCCTGTCAAGTTAAACCATTGTCTACCTCTAGCGGGCCAAATCCTGGCCAGGTCTCGTAGACCGGAAGCTAGTTGTTTGCAACTATCCGGAGCCTCTGCCACGAACACTGACCATGGTCATCCCACCGATTCAATCCTTCTATCAGAAGGAACCACCTGCCTCTTCTGCCTTCTCCCAGACACTACCAGGAACACCCGGATCCAACCCTGCAGGCACAAACCGAGCGCCGTTGACAGAAACCTGGAAGCCACAAGGCACTTATCAGAGAGTCAACATTTCCGAACTTCAGCCAGGAAGAGGCAAGGTCCGATTCATGGGGAGAATTGTCAACATATGCCCGGCCAAACCTGACCATCAGCCCAGAGCCCTTTCCTCTCTTCCTTTTGGATTCCACTTCATGGTGGTCAAAGACGATACTGGAGTAGTTGCCGTGAGTTCACCACCCTCAACCTTTTCATCTTCTTCTAAAACAAATCTCCGGACATCTGGCTCACACGAAAGATCCTCCAGATCAAACTTCTCGGCACGCAATCCGACCTCCCCAACCTCCACCTCGGGAAACTGGTCACAGTATGGACCGGCTTTGTGGCCGAGTACTCGACGGCAGCCGCTATCCAAGTCCCTTTCGTGTCGATGATCATTCCCGTTCACCCAGGCCCGGCTTCGCAATCATGTATCAAGTTCCACCAAGACGGAACGAATCCAGAAGAGACGGGTCTTTGTCGTATCCCTCTGGAATATGACACTGGTTCTGCGTCCTCTCAGATGCCGGGACTGATAAGCCTCAAAGCCTTCATGAAAGGCACTCATACCCCTGAGAAGCGCGAGGAGGATGCGTTGACAAGAGTCCTTGTCTGCGTTTCGAGCGTTGGCCCTCGCAAAACTATCAAGACCGACAAGAAACCAGGCACTCTGGAACTGGTCGAGGTCCACGTCTGTGACGAAACAGACCACTGCGTGCTGAAACTCTGGAGTGATCAGATTATCTCGGCACGCACCTGGGCTGCTGGACATACCATCCTACTCATTACCAACCCAAAATTCTACCCTCGAAAGAGAGTCAATGAAAACCCAGGACTGGGTATTGCCCTGCACTCGATAGTGGATGTGGATCCCGACTTCCCAGATGCTCACTGGCTTCGGAGAATGGCAGAGGCCCAAACAAAGAGGGAGCGCATATACACTCCGTTCCCCGCCGGTGTTTGGGACGTCGAGGATGCAATCAACGGCCCCAACAGGGTGCTGTATACCTTGGCCGACGTAGATGAGAGGGTGAGAGAGGACTCTAGCGTTGTGTTCACTGGGAAACTCAACGTCCTTATACTCGGTGTCAGTATCTGCGAGAGCCAGAGACAGAGCAGACTCTGTTGTTTCGAATGGTGAGTTAGTCAACCGGAATCAGCCCGTACGGTACTTACATACAAGTCCGCCTTTCATCCCATCCCTCACCCTCTACCCCTCTACCCCCTCTACCTACGCACCATATAAGGTCCGGCACCAGGCCTTAACTCCAGAGCGGTCCAATTGGCCAAATGGCCGAGCGGTTCCGTTCATGAAAACATTGCCGGTGTGCGCGGTACCCGTGGTACAGTTTTCGTAGGTCGCAGCTGGAGCGTGGTGGTTCGTTCCCCCAAGCCTCCTGGGCGACTGAGCTTTTTGCCATTTTTGTCGCCCTCGGCTATGGTTGAAAAGAGCCTGGACGCGTTCTCTGTATTTTTCTCTTCCGTTTCTATATGCTTTTGAACAAAGTTTGTTTCTTGATTGTTGCCTGAAAACGCGGCGGTTCCGATCGCAAAAAGAAAGACTACTAGAAGCTGACACTACCTACCCATCATCTAGTTGCAATTTCCCACTCTACTCCAACCAGTCCTCCGCGACGTGCAAGAACTGCCACAAAGACTGCGAACTCACCATCAACCCCCGCATCATCGGACCCGTCGCGGACGAAACAGGATGTGTTGCCCCGGGAAAACTGGTATGGAGTGATAGAGCATGGTCCGAGTTGCTCAGATGTGGTCGTGACGTCGGTTTTGACGGCATTCATGACGAAAAACAACAAGTTGCTGGAGAAACAACGACTGAATCATCGCCAAATAACGATGTTTCTGACCCTACTACTTCATATGAGGACAATCATGAGGCTTACAGTGCTGTGCCTCAACCTCACCAATATATCTGGAAGGACCTGATCAAAGTTGACCCGGTGGAACTTAGAGACTTGGAGGAACGGCTGTTGTACTCCCGTGTTACCTTGACATTTGGCTGGTCTGCGGAGGTTAAACGGCTTTGCGTATTGGGTGTTGAGTGGTGAAGATGATCAAGAAGAGCGGACAGTGGAGATTTATTTATGGTTGATATGGTAACACTTAACGGAGATGGGCTATGTTTGTCGTTTTATCGGATGCGGAGTGATAGTAGTTTGATCTGAGGGGGGAGGACAAAACGTTGTGGACCAGGTATGACAAGATATTGTGGTTTATGTGGCAAGAGTTCACAACATCGTCAACAATCACCACGACTTTAGTACTACGCATCGGTTATCAAGTCGAACCAAAACCAGAGATATGTAAGAACGGTGTTCATTATTGTACCTATCAAGGCATCCAGCAAAGACCAAGCTACTAACTATGCTCTCTCTAAATTCCCTCCTGGCAGCAAATTATACCCGCTCTTAACCATTTCCTCAATTTTCCCATCAACGCTGTGCGGTGCAAAAAGCCACTCAAAGACACGCTCGCATTACCCCAAATTCCTCCGTCTAAGAGATCAGATCTCTAGATCCTCCTCCAAAACATGTCCGCAGCCGTGTTTGTATGACCGCTTAGAAGAGCTTGTGCTCAAGGGTCATGTCAGACTCGGGCTCGAGACCGACGCAAGCGCGGAAGATGTTGGTAAGAGCGGCACGCTGCTTGGCAAGAGCGTTGACAACGGGAGTGCCGGGGGGAGTGAGGGGAGCCTTGAGCATGTAGCTGAGGACGCTCAGGACGCTGTGGAAGTGCTTGAAGTCCTTCTCGGCGACGGCGCCGGCCTCGGCAGCCTTCCACTGGATGCGGGTCATCATCTCGGTGATGACGACAAGATCGATGATCAGGGGCGAGGCAAGGAGGGAGTCCTCGCACACGTTGAAGAGCGAGATGGTCTGGTGACCGCCGCAGAAGATCTCGGCGTAGTACTCGTCGAGGGCGCGCTTGTCGTCGCCGACGGCAGGCATGTACTTGATCACGACCGTGTGGTCGGGGTGCTCGCCCTCCTTGTAGAGAACAGAGTTGGCGGCCACCATGTCGTCGACGACGTTCGACTTGGAGATCTCCTTGGAGCGGAACTGCTTCTGGGAGGACAGGTTGTAGCCGTCGTTGTTGCCCAGGTGGTTGTAGGACGCGATCGAGGTCAACTTGATGCCGGCGTTGATGAGGAAGTCGGTCAGAGCAGACTTCATCTTGGTCTGGCCAGACTTGAAGTCGTCACCGCCGATGAAGGCACCGTGCCTCTCGGCAAGCTCGATGGCGCCGGGGACGAAGGTGTTCTGGGGGGAGCCGTTGATGAAGGGAGTGCCCTCGAGAATGCAGGCAACGGCGAAGATGGTGGAGGGGGAGACCTCCTCGTGGCCGGCCTCAATGGACTTGAGGAGGTTGTCGGCGCTGTCGTTGACGCCGTCAATCAAGTCGGCGTAACGCTCGGTGTTGGCGGTCCAGAGGACAATGATCTTGTCGAGGCCGTTGGCGGCCTTGAACTCGCGAATGTCCTTGCGGATCTGCTCAACGTGCTCCATGGAAGCCTTGGAGCCGGGGAGAACGTTGTCGGCACGGTTCTCCTGGTTGGCAGCAATGAAGTCGGGATAGTAGATGGAGGGCAGGGGGGCCATCTTGGACATCTCCTCGCGGACAAGCTCCTTCATGGTAGGCTGGAGGACCTTGGCGCGATCCATGGCCTTGTCGAGGGGCATGCCGGAGATATCCCAGCCGCCAATGACGAGATCGTTGGGGTGGACCATGGGGAGGACGTTGTGGAAGGGAACGTTGACGTCCTTGCCCTTGGCGTCGATGCCGAGCTTGATGGTGGAACCCATGATGACGGAGCCGTAGTAGTTGGCCTCCTGGGTGCCCTCCTTGGTGGCCCAGCTGTACTTGTGCTTGTTGGCGAGGATGCCGGCGGTCACGGTGGTACCGTTGTTGCCGCCCCAACCGACCAGCATCATGCCGGTCTTGGGGACCTTTCTGTCGACCTTGAAGTCGTAGACGGTCTCCTTGGGGACGGCGACATAGTTGTCGCCCTCGACAGTGCACAGGGTGGTGCGGTAGGTGTACTTGGAGCGAATCTCCTCGTCGGTGTAGACTACGTTGGGCGAGCTGACAACGAAAGTCTTGGGGGTGGTGTTGATGTGTCCATCACCGTTGGCATGAGCGCCGTTGGTGCCGTTGATACCGTTGGTAGTCATGTTGACGGTAGGGGTGGTTGTTCAGGTGCAGGTAAGTGGTTGGTTGGCTATCTTGGCTGCTGACGGTCTTTTATGGGGTAAAGACCGAGTCCGCTGAACTTCCGGGCGAGGCAGAACAACGGGCTCCTGCGTACGGGTGATGGACTCTGATATTTATATCAGCAAAGGGTCTAGAAATTGGAATATTTTTCGAACAGCCGGTGGCACAAAGCGCAGAGCCGCAAGGGCTGTGAATGGGCTAGGGAATATGGGACGACCTCAAGGTTCCCCCTTCACTAACACCCGCGCGGTGAAGGTCCAACAAACGAGGGCATGGCAACACAACAGAAGGGCGGCAGGTTGGTTGGCAGGAACGTGAAAAGACGGCAGAAACCTGGAAACAGTGACTTACGAGTTGAGTAGGTTGGAAAACGTTTTGGCGGATGATGGGATCGCGGCTCGGGAGCGCGATCAGATGGTTAGTTGGCTTTAAGGGGGGAGTGCGAGGTCGTGACCGGGATGGTCGGCAGGAATCTGGACTTGACAGAATTTGATCTTTCTGAAGACGATGGGGATCGAAACAAAAGAACGAGCATGGACGTTGGTTTATATACCTGGGGATCAGACAAGCAGGACAAGGGCTCCGCAAGGGACATGTGAGGTGGTTCTGATGTGGATGTGGGTAGCTTCCATCGATTGCACTCTAGAGATTGGAGCTCCATTTCCATGCACCACGCGCGCGGCGGCGGGCGGTCAAAGGGGACTCAGGGCCGCCCGAGGCCGCGCCAATGCAATCCACGAAAAAGGTACCTTTTTTGGGGGGTAGAGACGGGACTAGCACATCCGGATCCCAGGGTTCGCAACCTTTGCCCAAGCTCCGGGGTTTTCGGGCTCTAGACTTGCCCGCTACCCGCCCGTGACAGCTGCCTGTCCGGTCCGGGGCAGAGGACATTTCAGATTGCAAATCGAATCAGAGGGGATGGATGAATGGCCGAGATACTTCACGTTATGTTGGGACTCTGCAACCTGGAATGACTGAATGGTGGGAACCAATGACAAACGCCCACCGCCGATTTTCCCAAGGAATAATAACATCAAAAAGTGAATGTAAAAGTAGTTAACTCTGGGATGATTTTTCGATCTTTTTTTTTTTTTCCTTGGTCGATTCCTTCACCTTCAATGACACCTCAACAGTTCCCCCCAACTGGATATTGGTATCAGATGGAAAGACAGCCGAGTACAGACATACCTACGTACGCAAAGCACGAGCACAACCTTAATCCTGGAGCAGAATCCGTTGACAACCTCAACACGCATGCACATCCTGATCCTGTCTGAATCCGCTGTCTTCCCTTTTGGCGGCCGAATCGACAGGCGCCGGTTAAAGTTGCCCCTGGGAGAGACAAAAGTCTGTACAACCTTCTTCGACAAAGGGACGAATTCGGGGTTTCCAACAGATTCTTTCGTCAAATGTTCACTCGCCCTCGACAGGGCAACCCGCACGCTGGCTGCATCGTGCCACGGCGTGTCGGTTGTTAGGGGGTTGGGGACGATGAGTTCCACCCACCGGCCTGCCGATTTGCCCACTCGATAACGGACAGATTCGGGTGCCGAGAGCGATACCTGTGACTACGGTACCTACGGTCCTACGGTGGCCGGTGGATGGAAGAGCGGTCTGTCGATTAGGTTTTTGTCTCTTCTTGCGCATCCCGCGTCTCAAAGCTCGACATTGGTCCATCACCGAAAGTGTATTGGATTAGTAATTGTTGTGAGCCTGTGTTCGCTTGTCGTAGGTTGACATTAATCGAACCGCAACTGCAGTCCTGTCGTCTCGCAGCTGTTAGTTTCTGTTCTTACTTGAGGTATTAACGCCATTGTTGATCGATCCCTGGAGATGTTGTCGTGGCAGCACCCGGAGATGCCTGGAATTATGTCTCTGTCTGCAAGCAGAGGGCACAGAACCAGAGAAAGAAAGGCCAGAAGCGAGTTAAATGTCAACAAACCCCCACGGTCGTATCATGGCGAACAAGAATTATACTCCAGCTGGGCTCAAGCATATACGAATATCTGCTCACAAGCCAAAAAACGCAACTTGACACGGTTGCTGTAATCATGATAGGGCTCCGGCTTCCTTGGCTCATGGGATCCTGCGCAAAATACCACACTATCACCGCAAAGRAAASACTKKCATCGAATGGCATCGTGGAACACAAGGTATCAGAAATACTTTATTTTTCTGCTCGAGTCCCGTCCTACCCACAAGCATGCAGCTTCRTTTGACAGCGCAAAGTTGCATCATGACGGCAACGGATGGTCCCTATTGGGAACACTTTTCGAACTGATAGGTAACCCCAATGCCATCCACCTGCATGATGAAGGTTACTTTCGGGTTCCATATGCATCCTGTCCTTTTTTTTCCTCCTGCCAGTTTAAGGGGTAGTGAGTTTGGTGTGTCTTTTCGTTCGAATTGCTTCCATTCAGTTAACAGTGATCACCCGAAACCCGAAGGAACATTGTATTTTCCCAGCGAATTAATAGCTTTTCTTTTACGGCATTCCTACCAAGAAGTGGCATTCGCCATCGAGCTAAGTGGTTCTCAGTTATCTGTCGCGAAATCTGTGCGCAACAAAGAGCCGACTTGGTGGGATTTTGAAGCTTCACTGCCGAACGGAGAGCACACAACCACACGCACTCGCACACATGCACTATCGTTACACGGAAAGAACGGCATACCTCAACTCGAACTTTTTTTTCCACCTGGAAACGTGTTTCAAGTAACACAAAACCGACTGTGGCATGTTTTGGGTAATGATACCTCGGGCTATGGAAATCGGAGGTGTCTTAACATTTCCCTGTCCTGTGTACAACACCGCATCACCAAAAAAGACAAGAGACAAGGACAGACAGACATACTTACCGCAAGAACTGAGATGGCGGGTTTCAGACCCTTTCGCTTTCCAAGTGTAATGCTCGATTACAGTTACCCAGACAGACACAGCCAACGAACGACGTTGAAGGCGAAGGGGCTATAGTGCCGTTACACAGCGCAAGACCAGGTAACTCATCATTCGAGGCTCGCGAAGGGGGCCAACTTTAAGCTTATTGGAGTTTGATTGCCCTGGATAGTCGTGACGTATTGACAGAGACAGAAAGCTCTTCTCTCATAGTTTCCGATTGGAAAAGACATTATGCAACTTGGGAATACCGGCATTTCCGTAACCGGAGTAGAGATTCCGCATTGGTGGTGCAGAAAGCGAAGACAACGAGGAAAGAGAGACGACGGAGGAGAGGAGAGCAAGAAGCAAAAACAATAACACGTAGGTATAAGGTAAGTAAGTTGAACCAGATAACAAAGTGAGTGAGTCAAGTCCGTTGACTGAGATGAGGAAATCGCCAATGGCAGCCTTCTCGAAATACGTGAATGGTGTAGTTGGCCCGGATCTTCGACCACCGCACCCCATTCGCGGATGACATGCAGACGTTGACGAGCAGGTGTCCGTTCGCTTCGACATCCCACGCGGAGGCTCCCACGGTAACACCCATCCTCAACATATGTATGTTGAGCGGCCGATTGCATCGAGTCAACTTTGGCCTCTAGCAGCTCTTGCTCTCTTACTCGGCGAGTTTTGAAGCCGACGGTTCGTGGCCTGTTCCCCGCATCAACGGCATCACTATTGTCGGACTCGGGGATTTCAACACTCTTGATTTGATCCCTTGTTTTCATCACCTGCTTGATGCTATTTGGCGTTCGAGTTGTCAATTCGAAAATGAAACCGACCTATATCGTACTAACACGTCAGGTATTGACATCAATGCCATAGCACCATTGGAAGCTATGAGGTGAATTGTCCCGCTGTATCCCTTTAACGGTGAAAATGTATCATTTTTGCCAAGATCCGGGGATGGCCAATCGGCTGGCCTCGTTTTATCCACTTCTACTACATCTGTGACCATGCAGATACCTCGATTTCGCCAGCTTTTGCAGCACTTTTGTCATTGCATCAGATGTGGAGTGTGGGCGGTGGAGGTCGTGCCAGAATCAACCAATCGCCTACTTGGCGACCGCCTTGAGGGACGAGTTCAAAATCGCCGAAATATCCATTTCAAAACCTCAACACCACGGCTAAAAATCTAGTAATGTTTGCGTTCGACAGTGCAGTCTAGTAAGTCTGTCTTACTCTCTTAACACACCATGCAGAATCGCTGATTTTACCAGCAAAACACTTTTGTCATCGTCGATCTTTTGTATAGACTCGCTGGCTAGCGTTGCTTGGCTGCGTCAACAAGTCACAAAGTACTGCTGGTAGAGTGTGGCCTTGGCAAAAATGATACATTTTCACCATTAAAGGGATCAACAAATAACGGCCTGTAGTGATGCCGGAAAACCGCCTTGTAGCATCAGTGGAAAGGTTGAAAGCTGGGTCAACTAGCCACAACTGGAGAATCCGTACTGCCGAGAGGGTTTGAAACAATGTGCTTTGTAAAAGAAACGACGGAAAAGCACTCCAGAACGATTCGAGATCATGGTAAGCTCGGCGGTAAGGATGGCAGGCGGTACATCATCGGAAACATGACAAGCTGGTCAAGATCTTTCACCTCCAACGTCTTTGAAAGATATATGGCGCTTCTTCTACACCAGGAGCCCAAAGAATGATTGGACGCCTCAGAAGGCGCTTCATCTCTTAGACTGCACTTGTTTTGGTACGGTTGCAGTATAAACCAGTTCATACGACCGTTTTTATACAAAAACCGTACAAAAGTGCTGTCATTTGGTCGGTTGCCGTACGAAAATGTAATATGCGACCCCCTCATGTCAGCCTCGCTTAGCCTTGGCCGGGTTAGGGTTATGGTATAACCAGAAAATCGTATATTTTCGTTATCATCGTACAAAACCCCAAAATGTAAACATGCTCGAAAATGCAGTACGTGCCGTACAGCCACCCCGATGCACCTTCTGTAGCGCATCCGCCCAGCGTTCAAAGCCCTGTAAACCCCTATAAGAGTACCGTCGTCGCAAATGTCATTTTCGTATAAATGGTAGTATAAGGAGGCTCGAGGGGGGTGCAGATGGCTGTACGGTGCATTTTAAAGGTGGCCCGAGCTTTGCAGTATAAAGCCATACGACCTCATCTTCTGTACGGCAACAGTACGAAAACAAGTGCAGTCTTAAAGAGAAAAAAGGCAAGCCATTCAGCCGCCTTGGAAAGGGTTAGTCATACTGACGGTTTGAGCCTTGCAACAGCCGACATCCCCTTGAAGAGTTGCCTTCCTAAAACAAGGCCAATCAGTCCCGAAATGGACATTCCGAGATCACATGATGGGAATGAGACGTCTGTGATCCAGAGAATGGGCTAGCCAATGACGTTGTACGGAAGTGATTGCCTCGTCTCAGAAGAGATTTTGATATAGGCTGGCAGTGTCAGGTATACTTGAGTAGTCAAAGCACCGTCCGATATCAACGTTGGTCTGTTGTTATTGACGGTAAAGCCCAGACTTGTAGATGCGTTATTTAACCGTTGGCGATGTCGTACTGCGATATACAGTCTTGCTGGCTGTGATGATGCTGGGTGGTGGTTCTTAATATCATCTCCGCCGGGCAACATCAGGCTTGGCCTCCAGCCGTCCGCCTTCACGGCTTCCATGTCATGCGGGGAGGCGGTCCCAGTCCCAGGGGCTTGATGAACCATGAAGGAGGTCATGCGCATCAATGGTTGTGACGGCGGGATATGATGATGGCTGGCGCGCCAGTTTCATCAGATCCGATGTAGATGTTTCTTGTGCCGATTGCATGATGATCAAAGGTTGCTGGTGGGTATGTTTTTCCATTCTCTGGAGGATGAGCCGAACCGCTGCAAGGTACGGGCAAGCACTCCAAGGTACCGGGCCCTGAGCGGCCACTTTAGGCCAGGAGGGTCTCCAGCAATCAGCCAGTCGGCGAGCGAGGGCCATTCAAAGGCTCCACCTGTTCCTAGATGTGTGGAGAAGTGGCGCTGGCCAATTCGATGTGATGAGCGACTCTCCAGCGAAACAGGTGCGCTACAGTGGACTTCACGCCAGGGCGACGGCGGGGCTGGGAAGGTGCCAAGTGGAGGTCAAATAATGAGGAACCGACAAATGGACAGGCAATCAATGGAATCTTGAGGCCCTCTGCGTGGACCGGCGATTAATTGCGGACGGAATGACGCGAGGGGAGATGGTGCTTGGTCGGGTACAACACACTGCAAATGAGGTGACGGGGAGCAGCTAATGTTGGTACACCATAGGTATTGCAACCTTCCATTCTCTTTGGTGTGTCATGGTGTTGGCAACTGATGGAAGGCAAATGAAAGGGATGGGATAATGCCAACGTCGACGAATGCGACGCAACAACAGCAACACTATTTTATATATGTAACCGTTTTATAGGCTTGGTGGAAGGTGAACAAGTGCGGCCTTGCCTCCTCGATCGCCGTCGCAACATCAACCACCACTTCGCTTCACCAGTGGCCCTTGATGGGGACACCTTTCCCGCCCTTTGACGACCTCGCGTTATCTCATCACTGAAATTGTTATCCGAGAATACCGGCGTCACTCCTTTAGTCTGGCGTAGAACGTCGAAGCACAGTCCCTCGCTACCTAGAATTTCCTGGCCTTCTCTGGCTTCCTTTTTGGCCGCCTTTTGGGTCCTGGACTCCTGGGGTTTCTGACGGTTCTGCAGCAAACCAGCAACACCAAGACGGCAGCGCCAATATACCTAACCTATCTTGGATCTTTCAGGGGCAGGGGGTCACTGGGCACGCCTCTTTCACGCCTCTCGCGCACGCTCTTTTCGGACAAGACACGCCTTTGATCGTGATCTCATCCATCCCCAGCTTCTCGCCTACCGTCGATAGCCTTTGTCCTCCCGGCGTCACTCGAGGCAAACAACGTGCCCCTGACGCCCACCTCACTTGGCCCTTTGTCATCGACCTCCCCTTGACGCCCAGAACGCCCCGGATTCCTCGCGTCAACATCAACTGATTGAGGACACCCTCACCTGCCCTCACACCCTTCAAAGAGGTGGGAGACCGGAGAACTAGGGGGGCGCGCGAGGGGTGCCACTTGACCAGGGACTTTTGCTGGGGTTGGCTAGCCTACCGCACTGGCAGCTAGGGGCGTTCAAGGGTCGCATCCAAGGGTAGGTCGTCCACCTTCACCCTCACCGACCTGATCATCCTTCTTCAACGCTTCCTCGCTGTTCATACAATTCTTCCCGATTCCGACAACATTCCATTATCGAGACGCACCGAGACACCGTTGTGTCGTCTTCCCCGCATTTTTGCTTCCCGCTGTCGTCTAGCCCACCGACAAGCCTTGTGGTGCTTAGCCCCGTTCCTCCTCGCTCGACGGGAAGCCTCAACTCCAGCTCGTGGCGCGCATTCCTTCGAGTTCTGTCTTCCATCAACCGAATCCAACATCCAACTGCAACTGAGAAGATCCGGGGACCCAGGAACCACTTGGTCTTCTTGCGTTTAATATCCTATCGCCCGCGAACAGACCAGCCTCTGCTGCTAGACCGCCTAAACGATTACCTGGCATCCGGCTTGACGTAAAGCTTTCGATCGCCCTGGGCCTTACCTGCTTTAGGTACTGGGTTGGAGAGACCTCGGGGATTTGGGGTGATACGTCTGGCATAGATGGTGAATGGTAATAGGAAGCGTTCTGGATGAAGCATTTGCGGAATAAAGCACCCGTTACCACAACATTAGCTTTCGTCATTCGCTTCGCTCCTTCTAACTTCTCCCAGCAAACTCGGGGACCTGCATGGTGGTTCCTTCCAATTCAACCCTTTTCAACCGTTAAGTGAAGCGGCTCAAGCCCAAAGAAGGCAAGAATGGCTTCGGAAAGCTTTATGCCGACGGTAAAATGCTCGTCATGCGGATCCCAAGTTCCGATATCCATGATGGGCGAACATGTTTGCGCCGGAGGGTCAGACACAGACGATAAGACAGACTCATCGCCAACAGACGAACCTGCTTCAGCAGCTCCGCCAGCACCGGCAACTTCACTGTTTGGTCGACTGAATCCTTTTAGTGCCTTGTCTGCAGAGCAGCCTCAGGCGCTTCAAGTGGACACTACTGTCGCTGGTAGGTCTCATCCTTCTTGATGTGGTTCGGATTCCCATACTGACGATGGCTTCTCAGATCGGCTATCCACAGGTCCATCCCAAGACACGCGCGGATCGATAAGTTTGTCGCCAAAGACCCAAAGCGGAAGACCTGGTCTCGGGAGCACCGATGATTCACAACCGATGCGCCGGCCCAGCGCCTTCGCAACGGGTAACGCGGACCGAGCCCCAAACTTGCTACAACGTATGAACAGCATGACCCCTGGGCCATTTGATACGGACCGACGGCCGTCGGCGAGTGGGCGCAGTGTCACCGATTTCCGTCCGACTACGCCGCTGGGACGCAGCATGACAGACTTGCGACCAAACACACCAGCGCGAAGCATGACAGACCTTCGACCAAATACACCAGCGCGGAGCATGACAGACCTAGGACCAAACACATCAGCACGCAGCATGACAGATCTGCGACCTAACACGCCAGCAGGCAGCATGGCAGATTTGCGACCAACCACCCCGATTGAACGGCCAGGGACATCGGCATCAAACATTTCTGCTGGACCCGGAAACCCGGTGACGCCAATGAGAGGGAACGGACCTGAAGGATTTGGCCCTCCCCAACGAGGGCCTCCTCCCACGGGACCACCGCCACCAGGACCTGTTCAACAAGACCTGAAGCCCGACGACGCCTTCGCCATGCTGAATCGCGCCGCGACCTTTCCCCGGCCAAACCATACTCCAGAACCCCCACACCGGACACCATCCGCACCTGGATTCCGCCCCGAACGACCCCGACGACCGTCCGAAGCAGCAAGAGATGCTGCAAGGGGCCCGGTGCCAGGTCCGATGCCAGGCCCGAGGCCAGGCGCGATGTCAGGTCCGATCCCAATGACGAATGATCGAATGAGGAGACCGAGTAGAGGCCCAGACACATCCCGTCCCCCACCGCCGCGAACCGGCCTCGTTCGGGCGAGAACTACAGGGCCAGATGGAGCCCCTGCCGTACCAGCCATCAATCTCGCGGAGGAATTCGGAGTAGGAAACCCATATCATACACCATCCGAATCCGTTTCATCCAACGGGTCCAGCCAGGCTTCATCCAACGGCTCAACCCAAGGTACTACTTTGGAGCGCCGACCAAGTCAGGCAAGTCAGGCTAGTTCGAGGACGAGCCCGCCACGATCTGTGGCATCCAGTGGGAGGAAAGGATCGGACACGCCCACATTTGACAGCTCTGTAACAGACCTACAGTCTGTTGTGGACGAGGATGGAGGTAAACTGACGCGGACACCCTCTACGCAATCAGTCCCTTATGATGGTGGTATTCCTCAAATCCTCCGGAAGCTGAGACCACCACCTCTAAGCAAAAGGCCACCACCTCCAGAAGGTGGATATGATCCACGAATTGACCCACGCTTGCAGCGGAATAAGTCACCCTTGGCTTCACCTGCTCTTGATCTTTCAGGTCTCGACGACCCAACGAATCGCCAATTTGATCGCGGAGTCTCCCCACAGCCCGCACCATCTGCATCTCCGCTACTGGCCTCGGCAACAATCGAGAGAAGGGATCGATCCTCAACCGCAACCGCGAATAGCCAACAGGAACGCCCGCCCTCTCAATCCTCTCAGCGTCCAGCAGAGCGGAGCAGTCGCCAGTCCCTGTCCGCACCGGAGGTGCAACAACAGGAGCCGCCACAACCAGAATCTCCTTCGTCTCCGGCAGAGGAGCGAAACGAGCCTCAGATCGAAACCCAAGCTAAGGAGCGACAGCCCTCTCAGCCGTCGCAACCCGCCGAGCCGCCAGCTGCGAATCCCGTCGAAGAGCAACAAGAACCGACGACGCAAACAAGCCCACGGGCTCCAGGACCGGACGATCGGCAGCGTAGGAGTAGCGATCAAACCGCAAGGCTGGATCAAGAACGGGAGCGGGCGCCCTCACAGCCTCGACAGGCTCCGCCGACTACCTCATCTCGTGGCGACTGCAAAGGCTGCAACCTGCCCATCACAGGCAAATCCATTTCCAGCGCGGACGGCCGTCTAACGGGACGCTACCACAAGGCCTGCTTCGTCTGCTCGACCTGTCGGCAGCCCTTCTCCTCCGCCACCTTCTACGTCCACCAGGACCGACCATACTGCGAGCGCCACTATCACGAGCTGAACGGGAGTCTTTGCGGAAGTTGCGACAACGGTATCGAAGGCCAATACCTCGAGGACGAACGGCGCAGGAAGCACCACGTTGGTTGTTTCCGGTGTGGCGATTGCAAGCTCGTGCTGAAGGACGGCTATTTCGAGGTCAGCGGGAAGGCCTATTGCGAAAAGGACGCTTGGAGGAGGGTGCAGTGGCTCGCTAGTAACGGCGGCGGGGGTCCAGGTCGGAAGCCTCCTCCGCCCGGACCGCGGTTCGGACCTCCTGGAGCGGGGGGGCCACCACGGACCGGACCTA
>RANY01000323.1:0-36876 GCA_009805235.1 Neurospora pannonica FGSC 7221
TACTGTTAAACCTGCACATAATACTGTTAAACCTGCACATAACGATTTCTCGGGGACATGGGGGTCGTAACGTTAATCCCAGTATATCGTTGTGCCCAGTATAGGTCGTTCAAGGGTGGCTAATACCGTCAAAATTACGGAATTTATTGAGGTAACCGGATTTTATTCCTTTTTTAGTGTATTTAACTGAAAGTACGTATCCAAGGTGGCCTGCTTCTTTGATGTGCGCTCTTTGAACCTCTCCCAAAACAACGACTTTTGCCTGTGTCGCAGTATCGCCAAATGCTTCAGATCTACGCCTGCTTGCTGCTCCTCGTACTGGATGACTAGGTTGATCGCGTCAAGCGCTTGTTGCCTAGAAATTGGCTGTGCTTCCTGCTGTTCAATGGTACTCTCGTCATCTTTCTTTTGCCTGTGTCGCAGTATCGCCAAATGCTTCAGATCTACGCCTGCTTGCTGCTCCTCGTACTGGATGACTAGGTTGATCGCGTCAAGCGCTTGTTGCCTAGAAATTGGCTGTGCTTCCTGCTGTTCAATGGTACTCTCGTCATCTTGTTGAGGGACCTCTGTGAAAGTTTCAGCCACCTGCTGTAGCAAGTCCTCGGAGGTATCAACAACTTGTTCATCTGGTGGATTGATGAAGTTGTTGATATCCATGATTTCCTTGATCCTCCCTGCCCGAGCAAGCTCCTCTGCCAACTCCTTCATGTGAATAAGTGTGAAAGTTTCAGCCACCTGCTGTAGCAAGTCCTCGGAGGTATCAACAACTTGTTCATCTGGTGGATTGATGAAGTTGTTGATATCCATGATTTCCTTGATCCTCCCTGCCCGAGCAAGCTCCTCTGCCAACTCCTTCATGTGAATAATTTCACGTTCTTCCCAATCAGAAGGTTTCCGGACGCAAGTATGAACTGGTCCAAGCAACGTTGACTTTTTCCAACAGATTGCCGTAACATGGGGTTTGCATGGGCATAAGCTCTGATTTTTTGCCGCTGAAGCTCCGTGATTGCATGGCGACGCTGCTTATCGTTGGGGAGCATGGTGTTGAACAAGATACGATAAACAGCGACGTCTTGTTGAAAGAATGGTGTTGATGAGGGTGAAATCCTGAATGGAGCAGTATTGAAATCGTAAAAGTTTGATGGAGGGGTCGTGATTGCATGGCGACGCTGCTTATCGTTGGGGAGCATGGTGTTGAACAAGATACGATAAACAGCGACGTCTTGTTGAAAGAATGGTGTTGATGAGGGTGAAATCCTGAATGGAGCAGTATTGAAATCGTAAAAGTTTGATGGAGGGGTGAGCTGGCGGGGTGGAAAGTGCTGGAAACGGTGTGTAATGGCTGAAATTACTGGAATAGGAAGTGAAATGGGCCAGCTGTTGAGAGGCTTCCAGGGGCTGGCAGGGCATGTCAGAAGTAGCAGGCGGCTGTCACTACTGGTTAAAGATAACGATTTGTGTGTATTAGTAATCAGAAATCGTATCGTTAATCTGATAATTACTGGAATAGGAAGTGAAATGGGCCAGCTGTTGAGAGGCTTCCAGGGGCTGGCAGGGCATGTCAGAAGTAGCAGGCGGCTGTCACTACTGGTTAAAGATAACGATTTGTGTGTATTAGTAATCAGAAATCGTATCGTTAATCTGAWATCTCAGAATTATCGTAAACACCATATATTAACTATCGGGAAGCCAACATTGTAACGTTAATGTCAGAATATCGTTATCCCTAAAATCGTTATGTGCAGGTTTAACAGTATATAGAGACCTCTCCTCTCCTTCAGTTAGTCACTCCTTAAGCAAGCAAGCACAACTCAAGCAATACAATATAGTCTTTTCTTATAGTGCAGAGTTCACTATAATAGTTGTTTCTCACAGTGCAGAGTCCACTGTAACCTTCTGTCTTATAGTGCAGAGTTCACTATAATAGTTGTTTCTCACAGTGCAGAGTCCACTGTAACCTTCTGTCTTGAGAGCAGAGTCCTCTCTAAGACCTCTTTTACAACATCCTTCTATTGTATTTGCAACTACGCTGCTTCCTTCAGCACTGCTGTCRTACTTCCTACCGCTTCTGCTCCGCTCTGCTACAAGTGCATAGTTCACTGTAGCAACCCTGTACTGGTACTATTATTATAGGCCAGTCAGGGCATTGCAGCAAACATAAATGTTAATGAGAAGTTATATCCAAAATCGTGATTGACGTAAGAGACAAGACAACTAAAAGCATGGGCACGATACATGTATGACCCTCCGCTGAAATATCCACATTCACAATACCCACCACCGTTTGGCATAGCCTCCCATCGGTTATCCACTTTAAGCATCCAGCGGCTTTTGCGCCCTCACCATGCGCCACCTAATGTTAGAATGAATCTTGGCTTCCCTGAACTCTCGGCGAATAGTAGCGGCGTAGTTCGCGATTTCCTTCGGGGTCCATCCTAGGTAGTTGGGCATGAAATAGACAAGGAAGCCCTCAATGTCATGTGTTAGCGCCACAGACTGGTAGAGACCCAGCTGCTTCATCTTCTCATCATCAGACCAGGGCGCGAGGGGAACCTAGATCTCGGGGTCAGCTTCAGCTCATCTCAAGGGCTCACAGACAAGGAAAGTCTTACATAGTAATCCTCGGACATAATGTTAGTGAACCCAGCGTTCTTCATTCCGTTGTCCATCGAGCCTGAAGAAACTACGCTGACGTCGAGCCCGGTCTTCCGCTCAACCTCTTTCCAAATTGGACCCCACTGGGCCATGGCGGATTCATTAGGCATCGTTCCATCAAAGCAAAAAAATTCAGCATCGCAGTCAAGTTGTTCAATCCAACCGCCCGGCTTGCAGCACCGGTAAGCCTCCTTATACAGGAAATCCCAATCCTTAATAACGCCGGTAAGCCAGCGAATGTGAATGAAGTCGAAGTAATTCTCTTGATAGGTCCACTCCTTAGATGCGTCATTGATCTCGAAGCTGGCGTTTGGAGGTACCCAGTTAGGTTGAATAGGGGAAATGTCGGTGCCAATTACGTTGCAATTGGGATGATCGTCCGCAAAGTCACTGTTATATGAAAAATAAGATGTTAGTAATCGAAGATCGATCCAGGAATCTGACAGGTTGTAGTCTTACATGGCCCAGGCTCCTGCGCGTAAAGATGGTCAGTAAAGTTGAGTAAAGGGGAAAGATGGCGGTCTAGGTTGATCAGCTTACCAGTGCCGGTACCAATATCAATAGCGTTCTTAATCTCCTTCTCATTGAGCGGGGACGTATACAGCTTTCCATCGAACAACATAACCATGGCCGCATGCATGATATCCAACAACTCATTTGCCTTGGCATCATTAGGGCCCCTGAGTGGTGCACATGGACCAGTAGTTAGTTCAGCTCCACAACATCAACGGGTACAGCACTCGTCTTGCTAATACTTTCCAATACAGACGTACCAGTACTCTCCGTCAGTCACAGAATCGCTGTGGTAGGTTCGTCCCAGGACATTACGGTAGTGCAAGATGCTGGAAGCGATCGAGGCGGTCGAACTTTCAGCGTCAAGTTCCAGGGTCGAGTCATTATCCTCATCCAGCTCCTGTATGTGTACGAGACTTTTTGTTAGCATCCGCTATTCTTAAAATGATAAGATGGAAACCCTGTGGTCATGGATGCCTCATTCGTTGACGATCAATCTAGCTCACTCGCTAAGAGAAGAGGAGAATAGAGTTGTCGGACGAACCTAGTGCGAGACACTTGTTCTTATGTAGGACAATGGGCATGTGTCCGTCGAATGCAGGTGCTGCCATTGCCTAACACATAGGATCTGGGCAGGTGCGAGACCGCAAGGAGCTCCTGCATGACAAACGCCTGGTGAAAACTGAAAAGAGGATGCATAGAGGTATGTAGTTGTAGATGAAACGAACCTGCTGGCCCCAATGGGCACCGGACAAAAGGCTAACAGGCTCCGAAGACTCATCGGCCACTGGGGAGGCAGGACCAGGCGTGGGTGACTTTGCGGGACCGGGTGTGGGCGACTTCTTTCCCGCTGAGGACGCGGGGCCAGGCGTGGGCGACTTTGCCTCAGGTGCTGGTGACTGTGCCTTTTTGAGAGGGGAACTCATCGTTGCGGATGGATATTGAAAGTGTTGAGAGATTGGTCTGTGAACCGCAGAGGTTGGCCAAGTTGATGCTTGGTATTTTCGCATGCCAGCGGCCCAGTATATAGGATTTCTCGTCCCCTAGTTACCCCTCCTCGATAAAGAGTCTTCCAATGCATAGAGCGGTCAAGAGTGAAGGTAACCTCCTTCCTTTCGAACTGTGTGCTTTGGTCACCTCTTTGGTCACATTCGTGCTTGCTTGCTAGAGACCTTTCGGTACCTCTTAGACTAACAGCAAGCACGTAGCCATGTGGCTACACCCAAGATTCAGTGTTAGTTGTCAAGTAGTTATATGTACCATGACGGTGGGCTTTTGCTGACTCAAGAATTCCATTGGCTGCAATCCTTATTAACTACTGGGGTGGTGGAAAAACACAGTGAATGGGCGAATTGGCAAACGTTGCAATACGCACCAACTCCCATAGGAGGCTGGAGAGCAATGCGAGAAGATCAGGCGTGAATGAGAAAAGATGCCACGGCCGCGGCCACGTCTAGAATCCCAAAAAGCATTATCTTATCTGTTATCGTATCAGTGAACCTAGCACCGACCTTCTCCTCCGCAGAAATTGTTACCCTGCTATCAGCCACTTTGCTGCATTTGCAGCAATGCAGATAAGCATGCATCTCATTCAACAAATTCATCCCAATTTCGACCGGGCCCTCCATCTTCCCTGACCCAACGAGCCAACTAACTTCAGTGAGAGAGTCATCCCCACAAGCAATGAATGATGATAAACATGGTAGTCTGAGTCTGGTTGACGACGTGCTGGGTTTGTTACTAGGTGAAGCGTTAGTTCATTCGAAGGCCAACCGGGGTTGTGTAGACGGACTTTTCGTCTGATGGGCAACATATATGCTGTTGTTTCCACGTACCTTTGGTGAAGCGTACTCATACTAGTTTGATAGTGCGTGGCTTACACTTAGGAAGTATTTCCAGTGACCGCCTATAACGGATCATTCCAACCCCCACTCGGGTATAGCCATCTTCGGGATTCACTCCCTCTCTGAGAAGAAGGCCGTAAACATGGAAACAAGTCACAAGACGTAAAAAATAGAGTTTGCTCTTGCTAAGCAATGGAAACATATCCGCTGCATCGAGGCTGACTTCCCTAACTGGAACGCTATCCTTTATCAGGCCAACGAGCAGGTCAGCATGTAGGCTTATAATCTGATCGCTAACATCAACATTAACTAGCAGAGCACCGCTAAGAACAAGGGCTCCATATTCAAGTGCACCATATGGGTCTTGATACTTGGGGATTCCCACCATCTCCTCAACCTTGAGACGTTGAGCAATCGTTCCTCCAGAGGAGAAACTGAGATCCACCGGTAATTTGACTGATGCTCGGACCAAACTGAAATCCACCGGTGATTTGACTGATGCCCAGGACCAGCTCGGAGCTATATAGGCAGACTCAGTGTCAGTTTGATACGCGAGCTTAGCTTTTGACTGTTGCAGTACAGTTTTCCAAAGGAGGCATTCGAGGATAAGCATGCTCCATATCCCACCAACATATGTGGCGCCTTGATAGAACTCCTGCGCAGCTTGTACTATCCCGGACAGCGCAATTAACCTTTCGCTTTATTTTGTCAATAATCGTGCAGAATAATCCTCTACGATATCATCCCAGGATGCCTTGCTCTTAAGCAGTCCCTTCGTGTCCCCTAGAGGTACCCTGTATATAGACCTGGTGGTAGATCTTTCGATATTTTCCCATGGCCGTTGTGAAGTTGCGCGGAGCTCGTTACTGTGAACAGGCTGAATGACAACGAACGAATCAATGATGATGGTGATGTATTGAGTAGAGTAGAGGTCAGACTGTGTGTAAAGTCTGGAGGTCTAAAAGTAGGGCAAGGGAGGTCCCTGTGCAGTGGGGCCATAGCCAGTGAAGGGAGAAGGGAGCCATGGCTGGCCGCACGTGATACGGAACACCTCTAACACTAGCTCACCTCATGGCCTCAGCTGGGCTTGGCGAGAGCAAAGGTGATGAAAACGTTTCGAGAAACGGCGGCGTTTTTGCCCGAGTCATCCAAACCCCTGTAAAAAACTACTCTCATAGATAATGTTCCGATATGGTAGCTTATCTATCGGAGTCGGAAGGATATGAACCGGGTCTTTTAATCATGTGGTAGGGTCAAAAAACCGAACAACAACCTCCCATATCCATATCATTCAGACGGAGGCATTACAGTGAATAGAGAGCCGGCGCTAAAAAGATGAATATAATTGGGCGGATTAGAGAAAAGTTGACCGTCCTGACACTGCGGCTAGATTTTTTACATAGGTAGGCAGATGAAGCCTGTCGTCTGTTACTCTAGCAATGTCAAGGAACGCTAATACTGCATGCGAAGCCCAAAGGCTAACCCGCGTATCACAACTTCAAACTATGATATTTGCTGGGACGATTTCAGATGAAAGTCACCTTGACATATTGAATACCAGCGGCGTTTATTATTGCCTGTAGGGCTGACATTGCAGGTTTGCCAAGCCCCTGACATCTGACCCAAACCAGTTCGATTTTAACACCAAGCATTTGAGTTTGAAGTAACATCCTGTGAGATTACGAACAATAAGAGCAAGCGTATATACGGTTGGTTTTTTGGTATGTTGTCTGTGCTATTGAGAGAAGGAGAGACTAGCGAGTCTGGAAGGCTAAAGTGGTGCGGTCTAGGCATGGCATGGTGCGTACGGCACAGAGCATGTGACACTGGTCCAGTGCTCCAGTTGCCTGCCTGGGACCCACTAACACATCCGCTTGAGAGTAGGCTCTACTGCAATTTGCAGATTTGCAGGTTCCACTTGGATTTACAGCCCTACCTGCGCTACGCCCCCATAAGTGGTACACTATTGCCAATCCTGTAGACCCGTGACGGAAAGCCTCGCTCAACCTAGGCAATTGATTTGGCGCCCTGAACCTGGGTCCATAACTGCCCAGCCTCAAAAAAGAAATGGCGTTTGGATAATTGGCATGTAATTGGAAGGAAGCCGCCAGCTATCTCGCGCCTAACAAGGTGACAACACAGAGCCCTATGCTCCCTTATAACCTCGAGAAAACATAGTGTTCTAGTTTTTCTTTCTTGTTTTGTCCTAAATGGTAAGAGAGAAGAATCCCTGGCACTTTCATAAACTCGATTCATTAATCATCAACTATAGCATCCTCACCGCAGTCAAAACGTTCCTTCCTCAAAGCTACGATACCTTAACGACTGCGCTTGTGGTCCTAGACGCATTTCAAGTGATATAGAAATATGGGGGATAGGGAAGGTTCTAAGGACCAAGAGCAGTCCCGCTCTGCACCTCTGCTCAAGTTGCCAACGTCTACATAGTACATCCTTGCCACTCCCTCTATGTCCTCCCTTCTCCTCCTGTCCGCTCTGGCTACTGGTTCTACTGATGTAGAGACATCCACCTCAAGACTCTCAGTCACTCTGGCTACCAGTTCTATCAACATGGAGACGTCCACCCCACGGCTCCCAGCCGCTCCGGCTACTGGTTCCGCCAATATAGAGACGTCCGCCAGCGCGGATGATACCACTGTTCACCTTCCAGCTACTTCGGCTACCAATCCCACCAATACAGAGACGTCCGCTAGCGCAGATAACACTACTACCAGCTTACCCATACAACTTTGGGACCATGCCTACAATGAACTCAAAAAAGAAGAGGCCGAATTGGTAGACGCATATGAGAAGATACTGTCCTGACAGCTATAAAATGGCTCCAACTCAATGGTGCTCAAGTCTCAGCCGAACATCGAGTCTCAGCCGAACATCATCGCCCAAAATGTGACGGCTGGTGCCGTCATAGGTCACATAGTTCAAGTGCAGGTTCTGGGCTTGGCTCTGGCTGCCTCCCAGTTAGGGTATAAGAACCTCGCCTCTCCCATCAGCCTTCCCTTTTGGGATTTCTTTCTTCTTCAACTTCTTGTCTTTAGTCCAAGTTAGCGAAATGGTACAATCATCACACTGTCTAGCTACGCTGTGATACAAAACAACTCAGATAGGCGCTACCAAATGACTCAGCTTATTAATACTGGCCTAGCCAAGACTGAAAGAGAGGCCAAAGGGAAAGAGAGCTGTGGCAAAGTCATGGATATTGTTCTATCCGCTAAGAACATTATAAGTGCGGCAATCCAGACCGTGCCCCAAGCCGCACTCACTTGGACTGGCATTTGTATCGCTTTAGAGGTACGTTTATCTGAAGGATAATATTTCTCGTGCTAACTTTTGCAGATGTTTCTCAATCCTATAAAAGCGACCGAAGCCAACCGCAAAGGGATCGACTACGTTGTTCAGAGAATGAACTGGCATTAGAATTCGTCAAATAGCCTTCTCAATCCCAGCAACATCAGCAAACTCGATAGAATGAAAGGCGAATTAAAGATCCAAATTGTTGACCTTTACAAAGCGTTCCTCTCTTACCAGATTAAGAGTGTTTGTGCTTATTATCGCAACCGCGGCCTAGCCTTTCTCCGAGATATAGTCAAAGCTTGATGACTGGAATGCTGATTTGGGGGCTATCTAAGACGCTGAGAAGCGCTTCCATATAGACGCCCAAATATACATCACTTGGAAAGGGACGTCTCATCTCGAGCAGCTCGTTAGCTATGCAATGTCAGAGAAGGACCAGCAATGCCTAAAGTGCTTGCGCCTTACCAATCCTCGCGATGATAAAGTCTGCATCGAACAGACCAAAGGCGACCTTTTGCAGGACTTGTATCGTTGGGTCCTCAATAACGCTAACTTTCAACAATGGCGTGATGATCTACAGCACCGACTGCTCTAGATCAAGGGCGACCTTGGCAAAGAAAAGACTATGTTGCTGTGCAGCATCATTAATGAGCTAGATCAAGGCAATACTGCTAATGCGCGCCATTGCAATGTGGCTTACTTTTTCTGCCAAGCTACTGACTCTCACATCAACAATGCAACTACTGTACTGCGTAGCCTAATATATCTACTTATTGACCAGCAGCCATCTATCCTCTCATACGTGCGAAGTGAGTATGACCGTGTAGGCGAAGGCCTCTTCAAAGATGCAAATACGTGGGACGCCCTGTCGAGAATCTTCACCAACATCCTACGAGACCCAAACCTCCGAACGACCTACCTAGTCATTGACGCGCTTGACAAGTGCGTTACAACAGACCTGCCACAGCTTCTTGACTTAATTGCTCAGCAATCATCATCTAGATCTCGAGGCAAGTGGATCGTCTTAAGCTGTAATTGGCTGCAAATTGAGGAACGGTTAGAGAAAGCCGCAGATAAAGTGAAGGTCTCCCTAGAGCTAAATGCAGAATCCGTCACAGCGGCTGTCAATGCATTTATCCTACACAAGGTGAACTAACTAGAAGAGCTAAAAAAGTACAATCTAACTACGAAAAAGGTCGTTCATGACTATTTGCACTCCAACGCGCAAGATACATTCCTTTGAGTGGCGTTGGTCTACCAAGCGCTTATAGACCTAGAGGTCGAGGAATAGCATATCAAAGAGATCCTATACACGTTTCCACCCAGGCTAAATGCTCTATATGCGCGGATGAAACAAGATATAAGCCTATCCCGGGATTCCGATATTTGCAGATATTCTTGCCATTACCGCAATTGTTCACTAACCAATCAGTCTTCATGAATTAGCCACTCTCGTCAAGCTACCCAATATTATTCGCAACAATCCTAAATTCCTGGAAGCGATCATAGGGCGTTGTGGTTCATATCTAACGCTACGAGAACAAACTATTTATTTTGTCCATCAATCAGCCAAAGACTTTCTACTTGGCAATGCCTTTGATAAAGCTGGTAACCAAACTTCTCAGGAGATGTTGAAGTGGATTTTTCCTTCTGGGGAAGAAGGTGTGAATTATACCATCTTCTTGAGGTCACTTAAAGCTATGTCTACAGTATTGCAACGCGATATATACGGCTTAAGCGTACCAGGATTTCTGAGTGATAAGGTCCAATTACTGGATCCGAACCTGCTAGCGATGGTGTAGTACTCGTGCATCTACTGGGTTGATCACTTGTGTGGCTCGGTTTCTGGCATGAACACAAAATGGCATAATTGTTTACAGAATAATGGGGTTGTCTATATATTCCTCAAGACGAAGTACCTTTACTGGCTGGAAGCTCTAAGTCTACTCCAAGTTATACATATGGGCGTTGTTGCTATTAGAAAGCTCGAGGGCCTGTTAGTAAGTATAAGTCTAACTCTGCACTAAGAACTTAGTCTAATTAAAGATATAGGGAGGTAATAATCAGTCGCAGTTATCAAAGCTTGTTTAGGATGCTTACTGGTTTGCTCTGTCTTATAAGTCAATAATAGAGCAAACTCCACTTCAAGTATATATATCAGCGCTTGTATTTGCTCCAAGCAGTAGCTTGGTAAAGAGGAATTTCAGGGCAGAAGAACCTGAATGGATTCGAACTAAGCCGGCTGTAGAATTGAATTAGAATGCATACCTACAGACTCTAAAAGGCTATAGTGGCTACGTTCCCTCAGTAGCATTCTCGCCTGATGACCAGCAGCTTGCATCTGGTTCAGGAGACCAAACGATCAAGATCTGGGATCTGGCGTCAGGGAGCTGCCTCCAAACGATTAATACTAGTACTATAATGACCCATATATCGTTTGATTATACTAATTGCTACCTACGTACTAAAGTTGGACGTATTAATATAGTTATAGAAATTACCAAAAGCCAAGTTGTACTAGATAATCCACAGAGCTATGGCTATGGCTTGGGACAAGATAGGTCTTGGATTACTTACAACGGCCAGAACGTACTCTGGCTGCCACCGAATTACCGACCGTCTAGTTGTGACCTCCAAGGATAGATGATATCCATCGGCAGCGTATCGGGACTGGTTTGGTTTATTGGCTTCTCGCATGACATATAATGTATTCTATGTCTTTCTCAATTCTTTTCTCTCTATTTCATTTTTCTAGCGTTCCACCAAAAGGGTCTGGGAGGATAGGCAAATTTATAGGACTTCTGTAATTCTGGTAACCTTCTACTGTTGTCAAGATGACGTATTCTATTACGAAGAAGCAAGACTATTCCATCCCTTGACTCTCCTTTTGCGGGTGCCTGTGCGGTCCAGATGCCACGGGATTAACCCGTGACTGCCCAGTCATGGCCAAGCTTGGTACAATGATAGAGGCCTCGATTCTCCTCGATCGGATAAGTGGTCTCTTCCTTGGTGGTGCTTGGGTGAGCCAACACACTTGTAGTAGCGTCGCCACAGCTACATAGTCTTCCCTAGTCTAGATGCGGGGGATCGCGGTTGAACATGCGGCTTTATACCACCGACTGGGTGTTGAAGGTACTCCAAGACTGACTTCACACTAAGTAGTAATTCAGCTCGTATGGGTGACGAAATGCTATCCCTCTTTCTGGATTAACCATGCTGACTGATGGAAAGAAGCTCAGTCTTGTGAAAGGTCGTTACTACCACTCCGACATCTCTGGTTCAGAATTCCGCCTGCGGCTTTGAACTTGGTTGTGATAACCCAGAACAGGACAGCGAGTTCTACAACTTTACGCTCCCGCCGCTGGAGGATAAAGTGAGGAACACTTGTGATCTATTGCGCGGTGGAGTCTGCTATAGGCCTAGGTTCTTAGGTTCTAGTCAGTTTCGCCTGCCCAAATATCTCGGTTTCTTATGCTTCGTAGTGTCGGCGGGGACGTTTTAATCGCGAAAAGGACGGCTCCCAATCCATCGTCCTGCGAGCGTAGCTGAGTGTGACGAACGGCAGTCTGATCTGCCTAAGTGGGATAGCTGAAGGTTGATACTATCAGAAAGCGTTCGGTGAAGCCAAAAGGTTCACAACAAGTATGGTAGCGTTATACTAGTCTCAGTGATGGTGATCTGTTGACTACTGTCGAACTATCTGGCTAGCTAGGTTCTCCAGGTGCCCTCTTATACCTCTTGCCTTCAGTGACGCTCTGTAGCTTCATGAGTCCGGCTCACCATCGTAGTACTGGCTCACCTGGTGTTGGTCGTGAGTGTGACGGCAGCCTTGCAGCTACGCCTCTTGACTGCCATCGCAACTATATAAGACCACGTGAGCGACCAAATTGCCAGCTTCGGTTACTTGTATCCTTTTGTGGGAACATGGCCTGGTTAGTGTAGTGGTCTGCCACCGCCGTCACAGTGAGCCTGGTCCGCCTGGTGCCGCGCGTGAGCCTTATCCTAGTCTGATGGTTACACGGCCTAGCCTCTTTTAGCTGCTGTGTTCCTGGTGGCTCGGTTGGCCTGTGTACTCGCTTAAGTTCGTAACAAGATCAGATACCATAGGAGTAGCCCGTGACTGCCTAGTCATGGCCAAGGTTGGTCCTATGGTACTGAAGCCTCGATTGCCCTCAATTAGATGAGTAATCCCTTCCTTAGTAGTACTTGGGAGAGCCAACACACTTATAGTAGCGTCGTCATTTTCGCTACTACCATACGCTTTATTCCAAAGCCTTTTCGGATGCAGGAACACTTGTGATCTATTACGCGGTGGAGTCGGCTATAGGCCTAGGTTCTTAGGTTCTAGTCGGACTCGCCGGCCCAAATATCTTGGGTTCTTACGCTTCGTAGTTTTGGCGGGGACGTTTTAATTGCGAGAAGGACGGCTCCCAATCCATCGTCCTGCGAGCGTAGCTGAGAGATGTTGCAGTAAGAGCAAAGGGAATAATAGTTGAGTATTTTTCATCGTCGGCCTGGATGTTGCATCGGCTGTCGATGCGCTGAGGTTGAAAGATGCGGCTTCACCCAAGTGTGCGACGGTGCTAGATGGGCACAACGGGTACAAACGTCCACTCCAACTTAGTCAAGTTTACCTGGGAAGCTCGTAAAAAACGAGACACCTAGTCACCATGTGCTCCCATAGAACCATGGTATCGAAGCCTAATTTAGAATTAACCTTCTATGTGCTAGCCCGCCTCATAGCCTTAGCCGCGCTTGGCGTGAGTAGGTGGAAACGGTGTATTTGGTGAGCTTGGCGTGAGTGATGGGATGAAAACGCTTCTGAAAACGCCGGCGTTTCTACACCTCTGCCGGCGTATGAAACGTTCATTTTTGACTTTTGCTACAGCGTGGCACTTACAGAAAAGTGCCCAGCCGCTAACCTCTGTTCCCCTACTTTCTGTAGGATCGACGTACTCGCCCTAACATTCATATCCCGGCAGCGTTTTTGGCCGAGTCATCCAAACCCCTGAAAAAACTACTCCCAGAGATAATCTTCCGATTGGTAGCTTATCTATGGGAGAGCGGACGGGATCCCGAGTTTTCTACCATCTATGGTCGTATGTGCTTGTATACCTTGACCGCAGGCCTTATATTACCCCAACCACGCACGTCGAGACACCTCGATGTTCAAGGTGTAGCTTGTTCACCTGTGCACATTGACTCTGTCTCTTCGCTGAACAGAAAAATGATCACTTGCAAAGTCGACGGCAGTGCCTAGTGTTATATGGATATGATGAAGCCAATGGCTATTGCAGGTTCCTCCTTTCTGGTATCTTGTTTGACTTGTTCCTTATGGAAACAAACCGAACGGAGAAGCCTCAGCATTTCCTCACCAACATAGACCCAAGATCTCCAAACAGTATCATCTCCCATAACAACTCCCGTTGAGAGGGCATCATATATTTGCCTTTGAAGCTTTGAACCAAGCTGTTTTTGCTTCCAAAACGACCGTGGATGGTGGTGTTCTGTTTGAGTGTCCGGGCATGCAAGTCCATATCTGCTGCATGCCGACCAGAGGCAGTCCTCGGCATATGTCCCCAAGTGATGCATGACATTGCGTCTCGGAGTTCTGAACGGGCATACCGGTATTGAGTACTGTCGACCCCTCAAATTTTTGTCCCTCTTCTTTTATTTCAACTTGTTCTTCCTAAGACGTCCTCCTCTCTCTCCCTGTTCCTTTTTCCTACCCAACTCCAAAACCAAACACTCCAAGATCCTCCCACATAGCCTTCAAGCTCCTACCTAGTCTCCACCACCCCCAGAGCAGTACCATGGTAGCCAGCGGACCGACGAGGCTGACGGTTACTGCGAGAATCAATGCCGGGGTATTGGCAGCGTACTGGAGTTGGGCGAGGTGACTTGTGTACGGAACCCCTTTTTGTTCTTCACGTGGGAGCGGGACGCCCAGGGAGTTATGCCCAGGGTTGTTGGCTGCATGGACAGACATGCGGAAGGCGAGTTCGCGGTGGCTGTTGATTATGTCATCCATGGGGTCTAGATAGTATTGATTGCATGGCAACATAGCCGCGGACCAGTTTCCTGTGTATAGGTTGGCTGTAAGGCCGTCTACCTTTGTTGCCCAGCCCACTTCGCCTGACCACCACACCTCGGCGATTGAGTTGAAAAGGGTTGACCCAACGGCCTGGAGAGGCAGGATAGTTATACCCGAAGTAATCGATATGGGCCATGTCAAATGTCTTGGAACGGGTAACACGTTTTGTTAGCTATTTCAATCACCCAACAGAACCATGGCGAGCTTCACAAGGCATGGAGTGTAGGCCTGGGTGAATGATTGAGTGACGTACATGTGCTCCAGAACGCGATCATCTTTCCAGCTGTCTGTCTGAAAGGATGCCTGTCCTCCCCTGATAGAAAGGTTGTACGCCACTATTAAGGGTACAAGGATGCAAGTTTGGACTACTAGCTTGCCGGAACATTGTTTTGGAGACGTAACGTTACCACCATCCGAGGATGCTTTGCGTTTTGTGTAAATGTTGAGCGCGGTAGAGGTGTCATCTTCATACCAGACGTCAACCACAGCTCAAAGATGCGTGTTAGGTCTCTGATCTCTACGCCAGTCGTAAGATTATACCTTGTTGGTGAAGATGTCAGCTCTTCACAGTGATCAACATCGAACCCGAAGGCCTAACTCGCCACGAGTAGAAATCGGTTAGCCTTCAGTAGTATAAAAATGTGTCACGAGATTGTGGGGAACGGGGTGTCGGCATAGATATTACCTTGACTGTTAACGTGCAGTTCTCGCACGATKCCCCTTCAATGTGAATGGGGGTTTTGGCTTGGAAATCCCGGACTACTTGAGCAAATTCTGAAGTGAACATCAGGTTCCAGGTGTTCCACCCGCCTATCGTATCCCCCCAAGTATCGCTGATATTGTGCTTTACTTGAAGATCGGCGGTGTCGTTTCGAGACACTTCGACGATCTGGATATAGGAGGCTCTTTGCATCAGAGGACCGCGCAGGAGGCCCGTAACGGTCACAATGATAGTCACTACTTGAATGGTTAGCCATAGACGAAACGATCGCATTCGATATGCACCTCAAGTCTAAGCTTGTTGGTGATTGGGAAGACCAAGACATCACCTATACTTGCTCGGATGGCTCTTTTGTGACAAAGTGATCTGAAAGCTCCTATGGTGCTCGAAGAGCCTGCCCAGTAATAGTGCAGGTTGCTGACCTAGCTAATGTGTTAGCAAGGTATGGGTTTAATAAGAAAGAAGATACTCAACTGGCATTGGCTGCACAGCCTGTGTCCAGAAGAAAACCATCGCTGCTTGGGCGAAAGCAAGCCGTCAACGCGTTTGCAAGAGTTGAGGTGTAGGCCAAGAGAACACCTGGTTGCTTGAGTCCAGACCAGTCCGCCTCTGGCTGACCACTGCTCTCAAGAACGACTCCAATGGCAAGTCCTGTGCCTAAATGGACGAGACAGTATGTGAGTGGCGGGTGCTGGATTAAGATCGGTTCGGGGTGTGCAGGTTGAGTTGTGTACTCACAATAGATACTCAATATCAACGGGATGACTCCAAGCCAGGGAAAACGTTTGAAATAGCCTAGCTTCCAGTTGTTGTTATCTTAGTCGACACATTCTAACCGTAGTCCAAATTTGCCAGCTATCATAAGATTTTTGATGAGTGGCTCCATCGTAGAACGTATGCTGTTTGTAACCTCAAAGTTAAAAGAACAAGCGAGTTCGTGATGAAAGTGTAAAAAGAGGGATAATCGCGAAACTTGCAAAGAGATGGGAACAAAGCTCATAATCTACCCCATTAAGACTCTGAGCAGGCAGTGCTGAAACATCCCGTCTTTGTGGTTCTCGAACTCGGATCCCTTTGACTGTACAACACCTAACGTGCCCAACCTTTTGCCTGGTCGGATGTTGATGAGACCTATCCGTCTGGGGAGGAAGGCCTGTTCAACCGTCCACAAGGTACACTAGGTATGGGTTCAGCCACAGCGGGTCGTACGACATGCTTTCGAACTCCTTCCTAGGATCTGGACTTGCGTTAGATATGCCTTGAGGGTAGCGCTATGTGTGTATCAACAATCTGGACAACGGAAGAAGTGAGAATTGAGGCGCAGACGAGAACTTCCGAGTTATGTGCGATGAAAAACCGATGTGAAGTGATAGTGAAGCAAGAGAGAGAAGATGGGGAAATTGCGATCTGGGGCCAATGTCGAGCAAGGCGAGTAAAACACAATGAAAGCCAATCGTGCCTGCCGACTTTACTGTGACACGCCAGGCATTCACTTTGCGTGCTTCGATTCAGTTCCTTCCCATTTGTTGTCGTGACGGGCGAGGCACCCGCTTGGAGACCTGCCAAATGGACGAGGAAGGTGCACATGCGAGACACCACCCCACACTCATGCTGGATCACGCAAAAATAAAAAAAAAAATAAAAAAAACATCCCGATAAGGCTTCAAATAATTCTGCGCTTCTATTCAACCTCATAGAGCGCAGTCAAAAGACAACAACGCTAGTACCCTATGATCTACCAACCTGAAGATGCTCCAGGGCGGTACGATCAAGGCCAACTACAGAAAAACAAATTTCCCAACTTCCAAAGTGCCCACTAACAGCTTTGCATACCATCAAGGTCCCATCACGTTGACCACAGAATCCCTTTAAATCAACTTACCCTTACCCTTCCCCTTCACATCCAACCTCGGAAACTCTTCCGAATTCTCCAACGCGTGTCGAACATCAGAAGCCATCGCCATATCGTTCTGATGTGCTATCCGGCTCTGGCGAGCCTGTTCCTCCTCTAAGCTCAACCTCAAAGCAAGAGCCAGATCCTCGTCAACATCACCGCCAAACTCGGTGTGTGCAGTTGCTGCTGCCGGGACGGTATCGTAGGCAATGTCGGAAGGATCCAGCCAGCCGTTGATGTAACCGGTCTCGGGGAAGGAGCTGACCGGCGTGCTGTGAGATGAGGAAGATCCAGTCGCAAGATAAGGTTGCTTGCTCTTTCCTTTGCCCTTCAAGGGCTTTACCTTGATGGAGAACTCGGGTAGGGGGCTCGGGCTGCGAGGAGGGTACTGCTCTGCTTCTGCTGCTGCTGGTTCTGGTGCCGGTGCCGGTGCCACTGCAACAGCATCATCCACGCCGCCGTTGCTTTCAAGCAGTGACAGGCGAATAGCCCGTTGGATCATTTCCTCCTCTGACGCTTCATTGACAGTCGGGAGATTCGCACCGCTTCCCGCCACACTCGGGCTAGCGCCAGGAAGGCTAGGCTCGGGTGTAAGCTGATCAGCGCTGCTCCCTGTGGACGGCAACCTTTCCCATTCTTCATCAGCAGTCGATCCCATCTCTGCCTCAGCTGCCAACCGAAGCGACTCTTGCTTGATGAAGTCCTCCTCGGAAATCATTTGGGCATAAAGAAGTGCTTCTTCCTCGGTCATATCTGCCAAGCCTTGCCCAAACCGCGAACGGAGCCGAGCCATCTCGCGAGTGCGCGTCTCCTCCTCGTGGATAAGCTCCGCCTCTTCCGCGGCAATGAAGCCAGAGACGTGGTGGCTGGTTCTACGACTGGTAAGCCGGCCATGTACGTCGTTATGCCGGTGACGTCGCTTCCGGCCTGGGGTTTGATTCGTGGAGGTATAAGACCAGAACCTGATGTTGTTGCCCCATGTCGACACGCCTCGAAGGACAGTCGGATCGGGATCCAAGAAGATGGCGCGAACAGCAGAGTAGACATTTCGTTCCATCGCAGGAGCTTGTGAGAGAATGGGACGAGGGATCCGGCCCAGCACCTTTGCATTGAGGTTTCGGATAGGTTCATTTGTTGAAGCCAACGGGTCCCATGCTTGGACCACGCCGTCAGTACCGCCGTGAAGTAGATAAAGAGCCGAAAGGGCAAGACTAGAGATAGCGGGTGAGTCGGTCTGAATGACCCGCAAAGGCTTGACCATATGGGAAGAGTGATGATCTCTCATGTTCCACACATTCACTGAGCCGGTGCTGGTTCCTACAGCAAGATAGCGGGCGCGGCGACCAGGAATCTCCTTGGACGTGGTACCACTTCCATCATGCTCGAAGCAAAGAGGGTCCTCAAATGCCGCCATGACAGCATAGGTAGACAAATCAATGGCGCTGGCGGTGATTTCTGCCCCTAGAGGCATCTTTAGCTTGTAGTCAGTGACAGACCAACCGTTAATCATGTCTCCTGCGGGCGTGGGTGAGGTCGAGGGTGATCCGCTTGAAGCGTAAATGGCCGGAGGCTTCTCTCCATCGCCGGTGGTAGACTGAGGAAGAGAATCCAAGCTTTTCGGCGTCTCCGTACCCCTAAAAATAGAGGCTGTGGGTGCTGAAGACAACAAGGCCGCAACGTTTTCTGGATTGACCACCGGGCTAGCCTTGTGTCTAACATATCTCCGAACAGCAGGAGGGACGCCCTCCTCCAAACCGCAATCGATCTCGAAAATGGCCTCGCCGCCATTTTCATCACCGGCAGCAAAGTCAACTTCGAGTTTCCGTTGCATATCCCAGCCTAAGCAAGCTCTCCGGAAATCAGCTGGTTTACGGCGGAAGAAAGATTCTATCTCTCGAGCTTCAGCAAAGATTTGTGCCCTGCTCAGATTCATGAAATTTGCCGATGAGCGCGGTGAGTATGAACCATCAGCTGCGTTCTTGTCGAAATCATCAGGTGCTGCGACACGCCGGGTGGATTCGATCATCTCCCAATAAGCAGTGCGTCCGGCATCCCAGGCATCCTTAAGCAGAGTTGTCGACTTTCCACGAGTTGAAGAAGGAGTCGGTGTCTGGATTAGATAGAAAACTTCTCCGAGTGCATTCAGAGCAACAGCCCAAACTCTGTTCATGCCTTTGCGTCTCAAGTTGTAGTTGTCATCGACCTTGATGTCCACAATAGGCACGCCAGGGCTGAGCACCCAGCGCGCGGTGATCTCGCCAACGCGGTTGCCGGCGCGGCGACCCGAGATTTCATAACCAAGGGTATAAGCGGTCACTATGCCGAGCGTTGAGCCAGTGAACATACCAATCATCGAGTCGGTTGCTGTTGGTACATTGGGCGATTTTGCGATCCAAACAGAACAGACGGCATCCAAGAGCTCTGGGATCTTGGGTATCTCAGGCTCGTCATCCACGGTTTCCGGTACGATTCCCAGGAATCGGCCGCGCAGCTGACCTTGTGGTTTGAAGTAGACCCGACCACCAGGGAACGCTTCAGCGCCGATTAGACCATAGGGCTGGCTAACGTCGATGACGTTAGGGACCGCTGCCGGTCCGTCGCCCATTCCGTAGTACACGAGACCGGGATGCACTTCGTCCAGCTGCTGAAACTGAAACTGGTCATCCATACCCAGCTTTTCGATTTTACCAGTGGTAGGATCGCTGACAGACGCCATTCCTATATCCCTGGAACCATGCATCACACGCGGCCCATTCCGATTACCGGAAAATACGGCGTGCAAATGGGTGACCATCCAGGAAAGCCTTGGGCTATATGTCAACACGGCGGCTGCCTTCTTTCCAGACTGGATTGAAAGGTTCGAGGAGCCGTCGGGTTTTCCGCGGGACACACTCCTGAGCAGCCGAGTGCGGAGAAGATACTCGCTACGCCATGTGGCCATGGCGCTCAGTCTGGCAAAGTACCGAGACTCGGAGCGTATTCTGTCCACCTCTCCATCTTCGTTGGCGAACTCGCTCTTTTTCTTTGCCGAGAGTAACGATTCTTGGCCAGGAAAGTTGCGCAGGAAGGCTCTGCGCCAGGCATAGGGGGCCGCAACGAGGTGGTAGAAGCGCTTCGAGACCAGAGCGACGTCTCCGTGAGAATCGGGGTGCAGATGCGATAGGATATGGGTCAGGATTTCTGGGAGAGTATCTGTAAGCTACGAGCCCAGCGCAATGGGAATATCAACCACGCGACCCAAATGGACATACCGTTGGGGAAATCTGTCAACTTGACGCGGCCCGGAGAGGATGAAGTGTTCTTAACAACTTGGAATGCCAAGGTATGCGGAGCGTGATGTCGGGACAGCAGTAAGGCGTTTTCATATTCAGCGATGCGTTGACCAGCAGTCATGACAGGTTGGACGGCGGAGACATAGTCGGCAGCCCTCAATCGGCCAAAGTCTTGATCGAAGCGGTGGCCATCGTCACTCCCAGAAGCGACATCTCCGCCAAAGATGCTCTCATGAGGAGAGGCATCATTTGGGGAGCTTGGCTGGGAGCGAGGCGAGCCATGTTGAGCAGCTTGGTCGGAAGATATTGGATTTGGATCTCGCGGTAACGATACAGAAGTCTCAGTCGAGCCTTGGTGCATAAAGGACTTTTAAGTGAACCCTGGTGGCAATGCGCCTGACTGTGCAGTTTGATTTGCACAGCCGCTGGTGTTCGGTAGACGAGGTCGGAGGTGTTTGATGGTGGTCGGGAGGGGAGGAGGGGCAGCAGCACGGAGGGTTGTTCGAGAGCGGCGCGTCTAACTGGCGATGCGGGTTGCGTTCAATTGGTGCGGATGTCGAATGTAAGAGGGCGAAAGATGGTTGTTGTCGTGAGGGTGACGTTTTTGGAAGCAAGATTTTCGATCTCGCGTCACATCATCAACTGTCGTGGAAGGATTGCCCACTGATAGCAAGCATCCATGACTCCAGTCTTGCCCGATGGTTCGCTGCAGCCTATACCGAGTGACTGGTTACCGACAATAGCCTAGAAATACAGTGCATGGGCATGAAACTAGGGGGACGCACAGGAAATGACTCATTCTACATGATACAATTGCACAGCGAGCAATGATTTCTTGTACAAACCAGTGCCCATCCATCCAACTCACTCGTTCGCGGTCCAATAGGCAGGCAGTCGCCTTTAAAAACTTCTACCCAAGAACGCCACTGCGGATGTTAGCGACACATCACTTGCTGACAGAACCCCACATCAGTCTCAGAGACAATTGCTCGAGAAAGAGCGAGACTCAGAAGGTTGACGATGTGAAGGTTTGATGTTTCCAGCTGTTGAGCTTCAAGTGTAAAGGGCGCTTTCGTTGAAAAGCTAAAGGCACCATGGGGCACGGATGACATAGGTCACAATGACCTCAGTGCTCAGTCTGTGTCCAAGTGCAATCAGTGACTACAGAACACCCGAACAAGCACGGGGCTTGAGAATGACGAGGTCCAACAAGCTGTCAACCGGCGACGGCGAGTATCAATGGCATTTATACCATCGTATGTACTTTGACAAACCCGATATCACAAACTTCACGCGGCTCAAGAGAGCATAAACTTATATAATCCCCCTTACCCACCCGCGCCCATCACCAGCTGACCAACAACAAGCGGACAAAAACCCTCGGCTCTCACCTCCAAACCAAAACAAAAAACCGTTAAGTGATCAAGCTGATCAACACCGGAAGCAAACCTTTCCATAGCACATCCCAGAGACATATAACATGATTGCTTCCCTAGGAGCCTGCCTCATCTGGGTGTCCGGGAGTTGCCCACCTCCGCCAATTTCAAGACAGGACGGGATCCATCGACGGGCCTTCATCACCAACGGACGACGGCCCGCCTCGTGCCTCACATGTCTGTTCGGCATTCGACAATCGTGATGCAGATTAGTAAGAAGGATAATCAATCATGTAATTAGTAATGATGGAGATGAGATCATGAGCAAAGATCGAAGAAAAGACCCCCACAACGTTCCCGAGGACCCCGAACAGGGGGAGGGGGAGGAAAGAAAGAGCGGAACCACAAGAGCAGCGGAGGGACAAGGACGGGTACACCCGATCCCGAACGAGGACCCGACTCCACACAGGAACCCCTTTCCCACCCGAACCGAATGAACGAACGGTGGTCGGGGTCGGGAAGGTCGGGGTTTCGGCGGGGGGGCGGGGGGGCGGGCGTGGAGAGGTGGGATGAATGATAGAGATGTGCCTGTTGCTCGGCGAGGAGAGCAGCGTGGGCAGCACCGCGATTACAACCTGGAAACCACGATCCCACTTCCACCTCCACAGCTAACTTCCACTTCCCACTTCCACTTCCCACTTCCACTTCCAACTTTCAAACATCCCTTTCCACAACTCCCACAACTCCTGACTCGTCGTCGAACCGAACGGGTGTCTGGTACAAACAGTGTGGGCTTGTGGGTTGTGGGTTGTGGGATAYGGAACTATGGGTATGGGTACCTATGGATAGATAATATGGATACCAACATGGAATTTGTGTGGAATTTGGTTATTGTCCAAGGTACTGTAATTCCCTATTTTTTTCCTCTTGTTCGGAGACTTATTCGCTGGGCAAAACGGTGATCTTCTTTTGCGTTCATTTGGTTCCTGGATCCCCGTCCTTTTAATTTTGACTTTTCTGGGGACCGTTTGTTTTCTCGAACATTGGTGAACATGGAAACTCCTTGTTGTTTTTAAACACCTGGGCAACTTGCCCGTTCCTGGAGGTGGACGGTCTTTGGCGAACCTTCGCTTCGACAAATGGGCATGAATAGTAATCAAGCCGTGTTCGTATGGAAGGAAATGCTGTTCTTCTTTTGCTGCGTGCAAAGAAAATCCAAAGCGCGCCGGCGCCGGACCGAGCCGGTTTAGCCCGCTGGTTAACGACTTGCTAACGAATTCCCTAACGACTCGCCAAAAAGTCCTCGGCTCCTCGCCGCCCCTGGTTTCCCGGAGGCTGGAATGAGGCTGGTCGATTTTCGCATTGTACATAGCGTACAGTATTTTGCACTTGCTCGGGCCCGTCCCGTCATCATGCAATGGAAGTTCTGCTTTCCGGCGGCGATGGACTGGACTCTCCTCCGCTCGTCTCCATCTCCGTTCTCCGTCTACATCTCCATCGTTAGTCCCTACACCTGTAGAGACTAGAGAACCCTAAACGCTGTCAGGGAACATGGGCCGGGGAAACAGGAAAGAAAAACGTGGTGCATTAGCAGCATGTCCACGCCAATGATTCCAGGAACCATGGGCATGTGCATCATGAGGTTTTTTGGAAGCTCCAGTCCAGTATCTTTGGCTTCCGTTTTGTGCATGAGCGTATTTTCACGTAGGAGTTGATGTGCTCTTTTTATGAAAATAACGTATCAGGGCGTCTTGCGAAGGTTAAACACTGCCCTTTGAATTTGGAAAGGCGAACTTATGAAACCGTGGGTTTGGACGGCCAAGAAAAGGGGTGGTTTTTAGTGTAGGATCATGAGGATAGTAAAGGGTCACTTTTTTCCGATGGCCTCGAACCCCGTCGGAGGATGACAAGATTAAGATTTGAGACAAAAGGCTTCAAAAATCCGGAGATGGGCGTTCGGATGGCCCAAGCAGTTGGTAACGAGCAACTGAGTGCAGAGCCCAGGACATCGGTCCGGTAAATTACGTACTCTCTTCGCTCACTCACAAGGTCAAGCCTCTGCTTCCCTTCCCTTCCCTTCCCTCTTCCCTCTCCGCACACCGGGTGGGCGGCTGGCTGCCGGGGCTGGCGGGCTGGCGGGGTTCAAGGAAGAAAAGGTGTCGTGATTGTCGTGAAGGTTTTGTGTGGTGAGAGAGCCCAGCAGGAAGGAGCCACACGCCCCGTGGACCTGCCCGTGTTGATCATTGCCCAGCTTGAGCGATACTCCGAAATTTATGCTTTTTCAGATCCCCGCACAGGGTAAATTCCGAGTGCTTGGTAAAGTGCTCGCAAAACAAAACAAAACAAAACAAAAAAAAACAAAACAGACATCAGTGTGGATATGTGTTGTTGACTTGTCGTTTTTACCGTATTTTACCATTTTGCATAGACGCTCCGTTTTGTGGTTTGTTTAGGTCAGCAACCTCTGTCGACTCGGCGTGTTTCTTGGGCCCCGATGTCTTGAATGCCTCACTGAGGATCATTGCGGGGTTATAGCCAATGTATGATGAGATACACTTTGTGAATTTTTCTGTTCCCCGTGAGCGTGGTAAGAAATGTGAGTTGTGATGAGGCAGATAAGACAAGTTGTAAGCGCGAGTTTATTATGAGTAGCGACGGCTTCCTTCATTTAGTAGCCTGAATCCTCAAAGCGCGTACGTCCATCGCAAGCCAGGGTCGTAACACAGCAGGCGGGGGTTCCATTAGAGCAAGCCGATGAATGGATACACTACGACTCTGCGAAACGATAAAGAGAAATCGTGCCAATACGAAACCATTGGAGCGCATCGTGGTGCTGTGTTGGGGAGGAGATGTTTGTTTGGTACCTTTGGGTTCCTGTAGTTGTTGTCGAACCGCTTTCGCTTACCGTACCCGATATTCTATGTTTGGTGTTGAGTGTCCTTTTTCCTTTTGCTTTTCCCTTCTCTGCTTCCGCTTCCCCTTTGTTTTGCATTGTCCAATTGTCAACCATCCAATCCTCAGGTTATGTCGGGTTCCATTTCTATATTGAAATTTCCGATAGTTCCAGATTGCAGGATAGTAATACCCTACTGCTCCGAGGTAGGCCAGAACGTAGTAGTACGCCTATAGTCGTCCATTCGGAAGCCCTTCCTGCGCGAACGGAAGTTGAATGTAAGTTGCTTTTTGTTTTTGTCCGAGCGACTGGCTCCCCAGCGATTCTCTCGAGATCCTCGGCATGGTATGGTACGGTATGGCGTGAGAGAGGGGCCGGTATAGTAAACCAAAGTGATAGCTCACAATAGCGAAAGGATTTTTTTCCACGGATTCCGTACATAACATGCCACCCTGGCATATCCACAGGACGATACACAAAGGTGGTGAAGGATGATGAATTCTAGTTGTTCGGAGATGTGAAATGGATTTAAAGGGCTCTGTTTAAGGTGTTGCTTACGCTGCGCAGTATGTAATGTACTCCATCTGACTGAATGTTAGGCAATCTGCCAATTTTGCATCGTAGATGAAGTATGTAGTAATTCTCCGTAGCGAACACTTTTGAGTTTATCGTTGTCGATATCGTGACATGCTTTTTGTAGTGATAGTTATCCGTCTTATTTGATGATAGGAGCGGGCTGAGGCTTGACCGTTAAAGAGACACTAGCCCGATGATTATCAATTGGGAAGGTCTGCTAAACCGCTACTATCACCATCCGGGATCCAAACTGAGGATGACGTGTTGACAAAATGGAATGAAGATGGGGAAAAAATTGGAAATGGAGGGGCTGGATGGTTGAAGTACTTCCAGCTTGTGAAAAGGAAAACAGCATCCTCCAGCAAAACATCACAGCTCCGAGACGGAAGCGGTGAAAGATACGTCCCAAACGTAAGGGAGATATGGGTATGGACTGTGAGACCCGACAGTTTGGGACGTAGCTTCCTGGTAAAAGAAAGTCCAGTGGATGGAAGCTGCGAGCGTGGTGAACATTAGTGGCTTGATCCTTGGTAGGTAACGGCCACAGCGCGTGACAGTTGATCATGGTTTAGCGCTTGAGCCTTGAACTAACAACAATGATCCGTGCACTTACGGTGCTGCTGTTTCAATGGGAAACGCTATTTGGTACTGGACTGTAATCCGTTCTTTTCTTTACCGGACTTCTACAAGTACTGTGCCCAGGAGCCTGGCGTGCCTGGCCTGACAGGCGTCAACTGTTTTTTTCTGATGGATCCGACCGTTTTCACGTGTCCTCTACCCTTTGTGCAGCCCCTGAGGTGGATTGTGGCGGTGGTGATGTTGGGCATAAAGACTCGTCTATGGTATACTGCCCATATTTATGCTTTGAGCACTGGTGAGCAGTCAAGAATTACTGAGCGATGCTTGTTGATATCTCATGGTGTAACAGACTCATGGACACTGGTGTTGAGATTACACAACTCCAGATATAACAGCCAGAATAAATCCGTTGGCTATTTCCGATATGCCATACCATCTCCATAGGGTTTCCCTATTGGACTTTGGCGGAAATTGCCGTTGGGTACTATACCTGATATTGTCAGGCTGCCAGATTCATGCTTTGTTTTTCATGATCCTGTCTCACTCCCAGGCATATCGTGAATTCGGCTCGACAGCGCAAGAATAGAATATCTCGCCTCCTTGGGTTGAGTAAGATGTTTCGGTTCTACCTTGAGCTCAAAAGGAAAGGAACGTCCTCCTTGGATGGGTTCGTCTCGGTCCCAGCCAGACGGTTTCGATGCGGGATGATCCGTATGGCTGGTGATGATGCCCGAAGGCTAGAGACGAAGTGACTGGTACAGTAGTCGGAAAAGCAAAGTATGAAATATCTCGGGCGCCTTTCTTCTCTGTGGTTGGAGCGGAGAAATCTTCGAATCAAGGTGTTCGTCGTCCGCCCGTGTGTTCGACAGAGATATCGGCCACCATCTTACTGGTTACACAGTACATAGCAGATAGCCTTCCCACCCGATGCTTTGTCCCCGAAGCCGATTACTTGGGGGTTGTCGGGCGGC
Organism: Neurospora pannonica FGSC 7221; assembly: GCA_009805235.1. Taxonomy (NCBI): domain Eukaryota; kingdom Fungi; phylum Ascomycota; class Sordariomycetes; order Sordariales; family Sordariaceae; genus Neurospora; species Neurospora pannonica. Next base: position 26,698 of record RANY01000323.1, read on the forward strand.
TTGGTTGGAGCCTTTTGTCAACATGAGTAGGGGGTTGAGGAAAGGTCCCACCACCGAACCGCACCACAACCCCCAAGTATTTAAATCACTTTGTGCTTGAGCGGTTGTCTCACAGTGGCCTTCCAGTTTGCTGGAAAACGTGATTATATGAGCGATGATATATCTCGTGGAGCACGACCGCCGCCACTTGAGCATTGCGATGGATGTGAGTCTCACGAGCGATCCCGAGTTCCGTCTGGTGTAGGCATTGTACTCTGTTCATTTTAGCAGTCCATCATGCCTGTGTTGATAATGCCAAAAACATGCCACAAAGGTCATTGGATCATCGTACCTTTGTGATGTCTTTGCGCATTTGTCTGAACAATCATCACCCTCACAATGACACTGGTCGTAGCGTACGGAGCGTACATACATACCTACATACGCAGTGCCGAGGGCGTATCGCGTGGAACAATCGGGAGGCGGTGGAAAGAGGAGGACGGCCGGATTGGCCTGGAGTTTATCCGGTATTTCGGAACACAATGTCCTAGCGCCAATGATGATGCCGCTGGCGATGGTGGTTCGCTGCCTCGATCCCTCACACACCAACCCCTCAGTTAAAAAGCCCTCTCGCATCGTTACGGTACAACGCTGAGGCTAAGTTTATATGCTCCCCTGCACAAAACCCACTCTTGGGCAATATGGCTTGCTTGATTAGGCTGGTGAGAAGGAGAGCATGATACGGCAGCTGCAACATTGATGCAGGCCGGTTACCTGTAGCCAAACTAATTCGACATGAAGGGACCCCAACGCTACGGTCGACGACGGAGTCTTGCAGGTCGTGTGCGGCGTATGCCTCCGAAGCGAGTCGCGACAGCTCACTGGCAGTTTAGAGACGGGTGTCTGCAGTTCCGACTTGGGCTCAGGTGTGGTCGCCACATCGCTCGAGTGCCGCGCGGTAGACGAAACGTCAGCATGTCATGTCGACAACGACGAGACCAGGTACCGACAAGGCGAGACAAGACGTTGTGCCTTTTTACAAACGATAACTGGAATCGTTCGATAAATCGGAACTCGGAATGCCACAGCCCACAATTGGAGCAACGGTCGTCCATGATAAGGCCGGGAGCTGTTTTTGTTTCCTTGTGGCTTTTTCGTCTATTGCTTGCTGGGAGGGAAGGATGGACCAGACCATGTCATCCCGCCCCGTCATGCAAATTCAGTAGAAAGCCCCTTTGTGATGAAAAGGTCCCAGGGGGATAAGGAAGAATCAGGCCGTTTTGAAAAATCCCGGTGGATTACGAGCGGATTACGGACTGGTCGAGCGATAGCGTGGTGTTTTTTGGTACTGCACTGTAGCGTCCAACGCTACGGGGATGTGGAGGTGATGCTCTGAGGAGTGGAGAGGCGCAGAGGCGGAAGCGAACGGCAACGTTCCTGGAAGCATGGCGCCCCAATGGAGATGCTTGTTTCGACCGAGGGGGGAGTCGCCAGGGTGGCTTGCCAGGGGTCCATTCTTGAAATTCTGGGAGTTCCGGGTGATTTTCCCATTTGAACCATGGTTCCCTGACAGCGTGATAGCCCCGCAAAGGACTCGTCGAATGGAACAACGGCCTCTGGGCATATTTGACGCTATTCCCGGTTCGCCAGTCAAAGAGGCCCGTCTCGAGAACGGTCAGAACCCAACCAAGCTCCTGGGTTCTGAAACGGTGTTATTAACTTGATGCTCCGGGGAGACGGAGTCGGTCAACAACCACCGGCGGGGTCACGTTCCAATGGGCCGCGGTCCCGACTCGGAGTGACGGAGTCTCAGGCTGCGCTGTTGATTGTGTACTGACTGCTGACTGCCTGCTGTGCCAGGCGGGATGAACAAAGAGGGCAAAAACGACGACGGGATGGGCCGTGGTCATCTTTTTTATACCTCGCCTCCAACTGATGCCAACGTGGAGATACTCTTTATCAACACCAGCCTTTCCTTTTATTAATATTTTTCCAAAACGCTTCTACCCGTTCCGCTAAAACAGAAAGACCCACTCGTAGCCAACGCAAAGGCATTTTCTTACGCAAAGGCATTTTCTTACGCAAAGCAACTTTACGAACTGGAAGGCATCTGAGCCTCGGTGGGTTTTCTTCAAACGTTGAGATTCCCATTGCGCTGGGACAGCTCTCCAGTGGTACCCACAACAGGATCTTGGGGTTACGTCCACACAACAAGACACTGGTCGCAACACCAAAGAGCCACAGCTGATTCAAATGCCCGGTCCAAGTATTTCGACTGATGCCGGTGTCGATTGGCGGTCCTGGCGGTCCTGGCGGTCTTGGGCATCCCGTCATGATGTCCAGGAGATTGGGTTAATTATGGTGAACTCAAAGGCTGCGATGAAGACTCGTCGTTGCAGTCCACTTGGCTCGATTACTGCGACAAGGCCTCCTTCTGACAGCACGTAGAGAAAACCCTCACATGGAAACCTAAGCACTGACAGCCGATGGTGAAGCTAACGTGCGCTATTGATAAGCGGTGGGCGGCCCAAATGGAACAAATGCCCTGGGACCAGATGGCTGTTTTTGCCGGCGCCTGTCCCCGGGTCCCACAACTGGCATGGTGCCCGAGGTTAGTACCTCTACCAGTCCTGTCACGAATTTCTGCTAGCGCGCTGCACCCATCCCTTGCTTCTACCTCGTGAAGATGAATGAATGGCTTCACTTTTTGGCTGTCTCGACTCACGGTCACAAAGCGCAGGTGGCACTGGCGTGAGCTGGACGGCATCGTGATGTCCACCTTCCACGATGGAGTGCCGGCAGAGGTGTTTTTGTTAGTTCATGTCTCCGTCTGTTCCTGCGCTGACCGAGGGTTTTCGGGGACCAGCTGCTGTTTTTGGCTAGGAAACGACTGGGTATGTTTCCCGGTTACCACCCGGTCCCACGGCATGCCGCGGTCTGCCACCAGTCAGAGCATTGCTGCGCGTACGGAAAACGCACGGAAACGCAGTAAAGCGGCGTATTGCATGATACGATACCGTACTATGTGTTTACCGCCAGGGGCCGCTTCTTGTCTAGTCCTACTTGGGCGTGTTTTGCAGCCATCAATTCCATGATTGCACCGTCCACCGTTCCATTGTTCCGTTTTGACAGGCAATTCGTGCCATTCCACCTCACTTGGGCGGTCTCCATGAGCCCACCGGGATTGACTGCTCCTCCCGTCCCTGTTCCCGCATGCCTGTAGCCTGTCAGTGGACAGCTCAAGGCCACCCAAGGCACCTCAGTCTGCAGTTTGGGGTTTCCCAGCCGTACTCGTACCCCGTACCCCCCTGGGCTCCTCCCCCGGCCGCCCAGTTCCCTTTTCTTTCCCTCAATCCCACTTCCCAAGAACGAGGAACCCTCTCCTCTCTTTCCTTATCCACACAACAGGACAACACACATAAGCCGTGTGTGTATGTCTGTCAACAACCAAGAAGCTCGACAACAAATACTCCGAGCATAGAGGAGGCAGTGATCGACGGGGACTAGTTGGAAATTGCGGCGTTTTGGGTCTCACCTCACCTTTTGATCCCAAGGGCTTGGAACCGAATAATATCAGCCACAACAACAACACCAACAAACAACCAACAACAACACGACTCGACCACCACTACTACTATACGTCGACTCATGTCAGCAAAACCGACTACAGTTTATACCAACTCACCTTAAACAAACCGACCCTATGATCAAGAACAACGCCATCGTCATGAGTTCGGGTACACAGGGGGGACCCGCGGTCCCTAAGGAGGAGAAGAAGGGTTTCGGCAAGGTCTTGGCAAGAGTGAAGACGGTTCTGAGGACGAAGCGACTTTCTACCAGCGGCGCAAAGGCCGATCCCGCTGCTGCCGCCGGTAAGAAGGGCAAGGAAACCGCCAAGAGGTAAGGCCTATTCTTTTTGGAACTGCTGGGGAGGAGTTATTATTGGGCACGGGCTGGCATACAGTCAGCTTTGAGCTTGGTCCACCCAATCCGCTTCTTCACGATGCATTTCACTTTGCTTCACTTCATCACTTACGACATTCTCTAACAAATGACTACAGCACCACCAAGACCGCCCCTGCTGCTGCGGCGGCCAAGGCCGTGGACCCCAATGCCCAAAAGGTCCCTCGCGCTCAGTTGTTCGAGGAGCGTGCCAAGAAGCTCGGTGAGCTCTATGGCTTGGAGCTGAAGCCTAGCGAGTGGCACTCGACTGAGGGTCATGCTCTCCGTGTTGAGAAGCCCATCAAGATGCGTGTCCACCGCAAGTGCCACCAATGCGACACCTCGTTCGGAGCTTCCAAGGAATGCTCCAAGTGCAAGCATGCGCGGTGCAAGCAGTGCCCTCGTATCCCGTCCAAGAAGACCGAGGCCGAGAGGGAGGAGAGCAGGAAGAAGCGCGCCCAGATAATCAAGGACCGTGCCGAGAACGCCCCCATCATCCCCGACTGGAACCCGAAGTCCGAGAAGAACCTCGTCCTCAGACGTCCCGCCAAGACCGGAGCTCAGGATTTGGTTCACAAGAAGCCTCGCCAACGCGTGCGCAGGACTTGCTGCAGCTGCAAGAACCTCTTCACTTCTGGAAACAAGACTTGCCAGGGATGCCAGCACGTCCGTTGCACGGAATGCCCTCGGGATCCGTAAGTTTACCGCACATTCAGGACCCAAAAAGGTAGTTATGCTGACCCCTTGAACAGATCAAAGAAGGACAAGTACCCCTATGGCTATCCTGGAGACCAGCCCGGAACACGCCAGGCTCACTTTGAATGCAAGTCCTGCAAGAACATCTTCGCCTCGGAGCCACATGTCACCACCTGTCCCAAGTGCTTCAACAGAGACTGCGAACGACTTGCGCCGAAGCGGGTGGAACCTCAACCCGATCCCGAAGCTTGGAAGAGCATACAGCGAAAACTTGAGGCGATGAAGCTCAAGTAACACGATACGTTTCGGTGTCCTTGTCGCTCTGCTAGGGGGGGAAAGAAAGGAGGATATTAGAACACGATGAAAATGAAGGTTTAAGCGAAGGAAGCTGATGATATCGTTTTTTGTTTTTTTCTGGATTTGTTTTGCTCTTTTTGTTTTTGCTGTTTTTGGCTCGCTATTACTCAGACTCTTCCGCAAGATTTGATCGCTCACAAGATACATGCATTCATTCTCAAAGGCCACACGCACCACCATCATTAGCATCGATATGAGACACACGCGCATGTTTTACCCATTTTGCATGCTTGGTTTTTTTCCTGCGACGAAACAACGACCCTGATCTTTTCCCGCATACTTCTCGTCATTCACTACGTCGGCACTCGATTTGATACCCAACTTTACGGATCCTGCATATCAATTGCGAAATATCCGGTGAAAGGAAAACAGCAAATGAATGGAGGAAAGGTGTCCCTCATAGCCGTGGTCATGGAAGGGAAACACTAGGACGGATTTCTCTATAGGTGCAATATATCGAGCTGTTTCATGAAACAAAGTTCCTACACTCTTCTTCGCCCATATAGTATTATGATAGATTCCCGAACTGTTTCTATCGTCCTCCCATCGCATCGGGGGTCATTTCGTGATTTTCACCAAAAGTCGCCACTCACTCTTCGTGATCCCAGGAACGCAAACCCTTCGCACACCACAAGCACACCACACACCAGTAGCGTTTACCAAAACCGGCGATCTTGCACCTGCAATACTACATCGCGACACACACAACACAGAGAACACACGGACGCACACAACGAAAATTCCCAACTCGACCATTGAACAGCTGGCGGTTACCGATCCCGCTACCCGCTTGCCAGTCAAGTGTACTAATAAACTTATTCGCCACCTCATCAACACACAACACACAAACAACTCCCGTCTTTACCCCTTACGCTTACGCTCTTTGCCTCTCTTCTGTTCTCTGTCCACTCAGCCTCTCAGCCGTTGTATCGGTATCACTCCCGTAGCCCGTAGCCCCGTAGCCCCGTTGATCATTTGGTGACCATATTCCCATAGGACAGGCGGCAGAAGCCCCGACTTTTTGTGATTCTCACAGGAGGTCGTTCCGAGCTCAACCCGGAAGTGAGGCCGTTGCCTCCATCTCATTGGCTCTTGTTTCCCCGAGCCGCCCCTCCTTTTCTGCTTTTTGGGGATTTTTCTTGGTGAACGTAAACCTGTACCTGAACCCACTGTGCCTCAGTTCTTGCTTGGATTGGTGTTACACACAGATACCTGCACAGAGAACTAGACTGGAGCAAGAGAAAGGGGCCACCGTCCCAGCGGCGCGGAGGCTGGAAGCCTAGAACTGAGTTGGCACCGAGGAAGTGGTTAACTAATCGGCTAGTGTAAGTAGTGTACACAGTAGTGTAGTGTAGCGGGACCGAACCAGCCAGCTGGCAACGCAATCACAAGTTGAATAGGAAAAATGGCTTCCAGCTACGTACACACTGGAATAGAATCGATTGCGATAGGCATTCGTTGTCATTGAGTTTGAGCCCGAATCCATCCACTTCGATACCCGTTGACCGTTACCGTTGCGTCTCCATCCCTCCCTCTCCCTACCCGCTCAACGTCCGCCCACCTCCACCGCCAGCCGAACCCGTCAACTCCATCAAACCCGTTGAACCCACCAGACCCGTCTGCTCGGACCCAACTCCCGGGTCTGGATCTTTCGCTACCCCTAGAGACACGTGTAATGAGGTATGATGTGATTTGACACAATTTGTTTTACGGGACTCGTTCGCGGGACTTGCGGGACAAGCCTTCAGGTAGGCACTCCACTACCTGTATGTTTCTGAGCGATAGACGGGTCTGGATTTGGAACTATTTGATGAAGCCCTGACAGCGGGTCCAGTCCCTGACAACGCCGGAAGTTTTGAATGGGACCCGCGGTGTTGGTTGACAGGCTGTTGGTTGGAAGGGCTGCTGTGTCTCCCCTGGTCTGACATGAATTGTATGACACGGAGCGAGACACGGAGCGAAGCTAGGCTTTTATGGCCCAGACAGGAATGGGGGGAATGGAGGGAGGGTCATTGAGCCTACGAGCGGCTGCTCAAAGGGATGGGACGGCTAGATCTACAGTTTGTAATCTTTACATTGCCAAAATCTATTGGAAAGATACGCACAATGAACAACATGATAGAATTGACGTTTGAGAATCGGTAGTAGTTCGAAGGAAGTGCCGTGGTTATTCTTGGCTCCCGTCCTCGCCTTCGAAAAGCTTGGATGTGAAGATCATTGCCTACCACGTGGAACGGTTGTAAAGTGGGATGGCAGAGATGGGAAAGGATCACCGACCAAAGCGGCGGGTCAGGCGAAGCGGAGGCGGCGGCGGCGGCGGGGAACGACGGGAGAACTTCAAACTCAACGACGACAAATCTTGTCAGGACTATCAGGCTTTGTGAACGTGGCCAATCCTTCTGTATTCGACAAAGACATCGATAAATGTATCCTTGACATTTTACGATTGGAATGGGCGTATCGATAGTGGATGGAGGCTGTACAAAGGTTTCTTGGAAAGTCCGGAATTGTCCTGTTTCGCGCCTTCCTCAACAACATGCCTGGGTCAGATTACACCAACACCTCGTCAAAAGCCAACCACTACCATCCGTTGGAAGCATTTCCGACGAAACCGACAACAACAACGGCAAGGTTTGCAAAAGCCCTTGTTGATACAGTACACCGCCCGCCCGGTTGGGCCCATCTCATCTCGTGTTCGCCGGGCTCACGGGCTCGCTCGCTCACCTTGATCCCTTGACCTAGCAAAGCCTGGTAAGCCTGGCAAGCCTGGCAAGCCTGGTGAACTTCCTCTTCCCTCTTTCCTTGTCGCTTTCGCTACACATCTGGCAACCTGGCTGCTTACCTTGGCCAGACTATCGGGTGACCGAGGCTTACAGCATTACAAATGCTTTGAAGTGAATGATATGTCGGAATGATGACAATGATGCATCCTGACTGTCGGAGCGCGGAGGGGGCGGGCGGCTAGGAGCTTTCTTTTGGAAAAAGGAAAAATGACTTGTCCTTATCCATGACTATGTCAGCCATCGCATCACGGATTGCGAACGTTTCCCGTAAGAAAGGATGGAGGTAGCAGGGGAGATAAATCCGATATTATCTTGGCGGCCACCGCCCGTTCCCAGGTAGACTTTGGTGGCTTTTCTCCGTTCTGAGGAGAAAGGTCATGGGAGTTGCCCCTGAGGGGGAAAGAAAGGATGTTTGCTTGAAATATACTGTGGTGAATGCACTGCACTTTTACGAGATGCCGTCGGTGGTCATTCAGCCCACGAGCCCACGAGCATACCGTACTCAGCCTCTCCTCCATTGACCGTCTCGTTTATTCCTTTCTGGCAATCCGATGATCAAAGGTCAAACGCAGTGTTGTCGTGTGACTGGTCTGCCTGGATAAGGCACTGTCCGTTTTGTGTGTTTTACCGCCCTTGGCTTTGGGTTCTTTGCGAGCAGCTGTGCAGAGGATATTCAAAACGGAGTGCCGACTGAGTTCTGAATCTCATACACATCCTTTAATCCACATGGCATATGGTGGGTGGGTGGCTTGATGGGATAACCCGACTGGTGGCGTTAAAGCTGTTCCTCGCTTCCAGCAAGAAGGGTAATCGCATGGCTCGAGGTTGAGGAACGGTTTAACAAAGCGTGCGAGGAAAGGTTATGGGTCGATAACTTGAGACTCTGGTAAATAGAGGCAGCTCAAAAGAGGACTGCGCAAGTGGTGCAACCAGGCAGTGTAACAGACGTGTAAAAAGCTTCTTGTCGGACAGAGAGGGTCGAGGAGCCGATTACCTACCTTCTCTCGGGTTGACTTCTGAGACCATCCATCAGGTCTCATATCGTCGACCCGTTAAGCAATGTTCCTTCGCGCGCCTGATCATACTCCGTTCTCATAACCTCAAACCTAAAGATAACTGGAGGGTACCCGAGCCAGCGCCTATGGATTGAACATCTCAAATACCAAAACTGGGAAAAGAGACGAACCATCACGGACAAATAACTGTCGAGCAACAGCCGACAAAACCTTGGCCAGACCCTTTTACCGCCTCATCATCATCAGTCAGTGATCATCACCCCTCCTGCCCTTCTGCCATTCCTCCCAGCCCCCAAATCAATGGTCTGTCTTCCCATGTTTGCTTTTCTATTTTCCACCTTGATCTACATACCTCCCCTCCATCCCCCCAACCCTCTACTGTGCTCTCCCTCTCTCTCGGGAACATCCTTTCTTCCCACCCCTCTTCTTCCCAAACTGTCGGGTATGCAACTGCACCCGTCATGCGTCCCGCCCGTTTGGGTCGTTTATCGCAGTGCTCGTTTTGTCAACTTTGTCAACCCCCAGTCTCCTTGGGGCTTGTGTTTCCCACCCTTTCTTTTCTTCCCGTTCTCCTCAACTTCCTGCTCACGCCGCTCTTTGTGGTTTTTGTCTCCCCTTTTTTCTACTTGTGTTTATACGATTTTTTTTATTTTACCTGGCGTGGCGTTTCTTGCGCGAAAACAATCTTTGTGACCCTGACTCACGACAGACAGATGGAATGTCAAGTGAAAAAGAGGAAAAAAGCCACCAACATGCCCCTGAGACAAACCACCAACATCTCTCACGTCACTACCTGACTGGCCAGCTGACCACAGGACCTGCAGCACTGTTTTATAAACTTTCACTTGCACAGTACTGTACGTTCATCGATTTGAGACATACATACATCTCACAAACCACACACACCGGCCGCCCAACCGACAGACAGACAATAGGGCGTCGTCGGATACGGACATTGACGCCGACAGTATTGTACACGTGTATGTGTGAGGTATGTAACGGAACGGCGAGGGAGAGAGAAACGAGAAACAAAGACGGAGACACAGAAACGTGTTCTCTTGCCAGCACCGCTGCTGCTGATGCTGTCTGAGTCGTCCGACTGTCTGAGTGTCTCTCCAAGCGCTTGGTTCCTTTTTCAAAACCTGAACGGAGGAAAGTGCTGCTGATGATGCAGTGGATGGTGACACGGCGGGCGCCACACCTAAACCTAAAGACGACGTGATTGTTACGAGGGGAAAAAGCGAAAAGAAAGCAGGAAAGGTAAAGAATGCTGCGCTGAAGACGTGATGCGTCTTGCTTGTTGCGGTTTGTGTAGCAGATAGTTGTGGTAGAATTCTCCCCACGATGCCCAAGTAACTCTCAACGAAAAGCAAGTCAAAGGCCAGCGATAAACACATGGGGTGATT